>CAJNIZ010043641.1:34933-50441 GCA_905231905.1 Symbiodinium pilosum | reverse complement strand
AGCTTGGACTAACCTTGTTGCGCTTGTTGGTCTCGTGCCAACCGCTGAAAATCCTCAAGGTTTAGAGTTTAGGCTTTCGCGATTTGTCCGCCTCTGGGTCGGCGGACTGAGCCGGAGGCTCTTAAGTATGTAGTAAGTAGCGGTAAGTGGGCTTAGAACCCAGCATGTAACTGGGTCCCACGAACTGTGAGCATGAACCCTACACCCTATATGCCCTGTAATCCCCTTAACATCTACATAGGTCACCAAAACTGGCGAAGAGCTGGAGAGCCAAAAGCACGGGATCAGGGGAATGGTAGCCCCTAAACCCGAACCTAAACCCCTAAACCCTGAACCCTCAAAACCTTAAAACCCAAAACCTAAAACCCACAAGCCTTGACCCTGTATGGATTACGTATCTGACCTTAAGGCCCTCCGAGTCAGAAACCGACTATAACCCTAAGGGTCCAAGGACCGAAGCAATGGGGTTTTAGGGCCCAAATACTCTAATATTAATGGAAATTGGGCCCTAAAGCCCTATTATGTGGGTCCTTGGACCCTTACGGCAAAGCCTAAATGAGTTGAAGGGTTCAGAGTGTAGGTTGCAGGGTGCAGGGTTTATAGGGTTTAAGGTTTAGGGGTTTAGAGGCCTTAAACACTAAACCTTAGCTTAGTTTGGGCAACCGTTGACTGACCCCAAACCCCTGTAGTGCAACAACACCGTTGCATGAAGGGATGGAGGCTTCAAGCCATCCATGACGTAGTCGTCTTCACATCTCCAATCCCTTCTTACTAATATTGAACACCCACTCCCCCCACCCCAAAAGCAATTACATGGTCTCTTATGGGAGGCAAAATAAAATTTGATTTTGGGTTGGGCGGGTGTTTAATGTTAGTATGAACAGATTATTGTTCACAGGCTGCTATCAAGTGCCGTCTGGTGACTTGTTTTCCCAGGTTTGTTTGAAGATCACGCCAACCAATGTCAACTGCATAAGGCACCCGATATTGTAGTTTCCAGAAATAGGGGACCCCAATATAAACTCCAAGTACGCACTACGCCCCCTATTATTGGGACCCCCAAGATGGTAACCCTAATTTTCGGACCCTCTCATCAAACATACCCACACCTGGATTCCGGCTTCGGATTGAAAGTCCCGATTCATTCCCAACATAAAGCCCCAACCGTACGATACCTTCACATTCAGAGTGCGCTTCCTGGTAGTTCAGCCATGTTTAGCCCCTGTATTACAGTACTTCCTGCTCAGAGGGCATAGCTCTAAATCCTAAACCCTCCACCCTGTGCCCCAAGCCCTAAAACCTAGCTCTACATCTTAAGACCTAAGCCCTAAGCCCTGAAAGCCACATAAACCCTAACCCTGAATCCCAGGCCCTCTGCCCTAAACCCTAAACATCCCTAAGCCCTAAACCCTAAACCCTAATCCCTAAACCCTAAACCCTAATCCCTATACCCTAAACCCTCAACCCTAAACCCTAAATCCCAAGCCCTGGGCTCCGCCTCGTTCCGCAACTGTCCGGATGCGGACAGCCTGGCTCGCTTCGAGAACGGCTGGGTTTGGGGTTTACCTGAACCCCAAAAGTTTGTAAAATTATTGCCTTTATGGCTGTTATTTTGGGCTTAGGGCTATTATTTCACATACTTTGGGGGTTTAGGGTTTGGGCAAAGGGTTCAGGGCTCAAGGCTTCAGGGTTCAGAGTTTGTTTAGGGCTTGGGGTTGTTTACAGCTGAGACGTAGGGTTTAGGGTTTCAGGTTTTAGGGGTTCGGAGCAACCCTAAACCCTAAACCCTAAACCCTAAACACTGTGGAGCTTTAGGGTTTAGGGCATCAGGACTGGGGCTCACTGTCAAAGTCTACTGTTGAGGACGCATTTGGGGCTCAGGGTGCAAGGCAAACCCTAAACCCTACACCCTAAGTCCTAAGCCCAAGCCCTGAATCCTAAAAACTTGGCTTAATGGGTTTCGGGCCTCGTTTCCGGTTAAGAACTTGGGTTCCAGATTTTGAGGCTTCCGGTGTTGGGTTTGGAGTTTCGAGTTTTTGTGGGTGAAGGAGTTCGGGTTTAGGGTGTAGGGCGCCCGAGGGAAAGGGCGGAGAGCTTCGGGTTTTCAAACCCCCCACCCTAGAACGGGCAGGGACTCCGTGAGGAATAGGTCGGGCAGATTGCAAATATCATGCTTAAAGGGCCCATGTAGCCATCAAATATATGCTTGGGCCCAGATAGTTCTTCGGGAACCCTTGGGACACTGTATATTCCATAGAGTTACTACAGGTTGATCAACATTCCTATTCCAAAAGCGGCTATTATAGACAACATCCTCCCCTACATTGCCCATATAGAGCTACATGATCCCTAAATGACTTCCGCCTAATAAGCCGTAAATAGCTGTAATAAGCCCCAAGAGCCCCCCAATAATCACTAAGAAGGCTTGCCCTGCACATGTGCCAGCCTTTATACTTTGGAGTATTGGCCCCATGAAGTTACTATAGGAATCACAGAGGGCTAGTGGGTCTGCAGGAGTTGCTTAGAGCAAGGGGCCCATACACATCGTGATTTCACGAGGATGTAGGGATCTCCCTGGAACAGACGGAAGACTACAGGTATTCCAGGGGGGTTCTTTTTAAAAAAGAAAAGTCCCCACATCAGGGTCTTAAGTTGTGTTTAGGGTTGAGGGTTTAGGTCATTTCTTTGAGAATAAAACGCCTTTCGAACGCGGATGGCGATTTCAGAAGCAGCTTGAAAGGTCAGTCCTTTGAAATTCCTCGCAGTCTTGGGGATTGCATGATACTTGGTAGTTTCCCAAAATAAGGGGACAAGAATACAGACACCAACATACTAGATTCCCTATTATAGGTGTCCAAAAAGGTACCCCTAATTTGGGGAATCCACCAACCACAACGTCTTTGAGATTCGGGGCTGTGCGCCAGACTTCTCGGAGGATGCGAACGCTGGGCCATGAGCTTTGGGGAATTGACAACACTTGGATAAACTGGATTTTGGTCAGCGGGGAATGAAGGAATGGAAAAGAAAATAGAAACTGCTATAGGGTTGAGGGTTTAGGGTGGGAATGAAGGAATGGAATAGAAAACGGAAACTACCATAATGGGTTATACAGGGACTACTATGATGATCCATTCCTTCATTCCTAGTATAGCTAAACAAAGGCCAACAAACAGATGCAGCAATGAAAACACTCAGCAGGTCATACTCAACTTACTGGTTGTTACTAGGGAATAGGGGAACAGAATCCATTCATACCCCCTACATAGTATATTCCCTCATTCCCTACTAACCCGCAGAAACTCACGCTTCGTGAGAAATTACCAAGGGCCATGTATACGCCCGCCCGAACCCCGAAGCCCTGTATCAATGTAGTAACGCCCCCCCCTCAGATCCCAGATCCACCGTTTTCAGGAAATAAACTATGAAATTTAGGTCTTCAAAGCAAGCTGGAACCATCTGCTTCAAGATTTCACCTTTGAAAGGCGAAACCAAAAACCCTAAACCCCAAACCCCTTACGAAAGCAACCTGGAACCATTTGCTTATGAATCGGTCAAGCCATATGCCCTGCGCACTTAAACCCGCATTTCAAAATCTAAGTTAAATGCAGCCAGGGCCTAGGAACCAAGAACCAAGATGCCCAGGACTCTTGATTCTTGGTTCCTGGTTCCTGCGGCCTGGCTGCATTTAACACTAGTTCTTTCAATCTGCAACCAGTTTGATACGGGATGTATATACAGAAAGCCAGGGGCCTAGGAGTTAGTGGCCAAGGTCATATACTTAGTGGGCAAAATCGTATATTTAGTGCAGAAGGTCACGGGTAGAACCTCAGGGCCGTAGGCTGGCAAAGAGTTTCGGGTCTATGGCTTAGAGTTTTGGGTTCAGGGCTTAGACTTTTGGATTCAGGGCTTAGAGTTTAGGATTCAGGGCTTGGAGTTTAGGGTATAGGTTTCTTAGTGACCCAAAGGGCGGGTGGATATATCTCCATTGTTTCATAACAGAACTTAACAAGTGCAGGCTTGCACTTGAGATGCTGAACCCTCAGCCCTAAATCCTAAACCCTAAATCCTGAACCCTAGACCCCCTAAACCATATATATATATATATATACACACCATCCCATGAGCTTGTCAAGGACATGTTCAGTTGCAAGCCTCGGCGGGAGCCACACCTTTCAAAAGGCAAGTTTAAGGTATCGTTGCTTAGGGTTTAGGGTCTACAGTCACTACAGTCTAGGGTTTAGGGTATATTGTAGGGTTTACGTGAAAGGGTAAAGGGGTTGAGAGCAGCAGGGTTTGGGGTAGAGGGCTTGTGGAACAGGGGTTTAGGGTTCAAGGTTTATGGTTCAGGAGTGCCATTGGAACCATGGGCGGCCACAGTTCCACCTAAATCCTAAACCCAAATATGAAACTGTCAAACCCACGGAAACATGGTTGCACCAGCCGCGACAGTTGGGTTCTGGATCTGGGGATGCTTGCACTTGGTAAGCTAAGCAATTTGGGGTTGAGGGTTTGGGGTTTAAGGTTTAAGATCTAGGGGTCTAAGGCTTCGGGTTTAGCGTTTACTGTAGGGGCTGGGTTTTGAGGTTCTACTTCTCTGCGTGTTTCAGCTCTAAGCAAGGCCTCATTGGGATTTCGGTATGGCAGCAAATCGCCATAATGGCGAATCAAAGGTTTAGGGCTTGGGGTTTAATAGTGTCCCGGCCCTTGCCGACAACAATCTGATGGTCTTTCACACCGAGGAATTTGCGGTTTCCAGTTTACGGATTATTTTGGGGAGCTCCGAATTCTGGGACAGGCACGAAACCCTGAACGGGCATTGAAAAACAGCTCTTCTAGTAAAAGAACCCGAGGCCTAAGGGGCCAAGTACCTAAATAATGGATGCTTTGTAGCCAAAATATCTATAAAAGGAACCATTTGGGCCCAAGTTCTATGCCATTTAGGGAGGCAAAAGAGGTGTAGGCTTTGTGTGGGGGTTTCCATAAACAGGGGGGCCCAGTACAGTTTTTCATATCCGAGAGCCCGCCCACGTGGAATCCTATTCCCTGACTGAGAGGCCTGAACTCTTAGAAAAGAGCTTTGGGCTACAGCATGCAAAACTTATGCCAACATGAAATGAGAATGGTAACCCTAAGCGGTCCACTTTCTACACTCTGAACCCGGAACCGGTAGAAGACCCTGCAGACAATCTGTTGGAACTTGACGCAAGAAATCGGGATGATTTTCTTCTGTAAGCCCTGAACCCTGAACCCGAAACCTTAATCCTCAAACCCTAAATCTGAGTGATTTCCTTCCCTAAGCCCTGAACCCTAAACCCTAAAATCTTAATCCTTAACCCCAAATCTGAGTGATTTTCTTCCCTAAGCCCTGAACCCTTATCCCTGGCACTTGTTTTCAAGCCATTCCGTGGTTGGGGTAGGGCATCAAAGTAGGCAAGGGGAATTGATGATTTAGGGTTAAGGATTTAGGTTTCGGGTTTAGGGTTTATATAAGGGACTACTGTAGGGGTTATCAAGTGGGATATTGAGTCATTTAGGCTTTGGGGTTTAGGAGTATTGTATTGCTGGAATAGCCCGCTTTGTTCCACACATCAGGGGATCGGGTTCAGGGTTTACCTAAAACATGCGGACATAGGCCCAACCAAAGCTCGTCAAGAAAGCCGCCAAGACACCAACATCCTCAATCCGAGGCCCATTTAAGCTTTAAACTCCAACCCTGTTGAGCCCTCATCCAGAGTCTCCCAAACACAACCCGCTCCCAACAGCCTAAACAGCAGCCCCCTACACTACTCACTCCCAAATGTACCCCTTGCCTATGCAAGCAAAGAAGGTTGCCATAGCTCCAGCCAGGAGGATGGTAGGGACCCGAAAGCTAGCCTCTCAAAAGGCTCAAAAGGTGGGATGGAGGAAGGTGGGGTATAGGAAATAAGCCCCAATATAGTAGAGTATATACTAAGGATCCTTTAACCCACCTACCTTCATCCTACCTTTTGAGCCCCCTGAGCCTCGCCGTGGGTTTGGGTTTTGGTCTCACATGAGCCATTGTCTAAACTCCTAGTATCCCCCTTAAACAACCCTATAGTAGTCCCCTATATAATCCCCTATATATCCCCCTTTAACGAGTTTAGATTATGGCTCACATGTCTTTGAACGTTTAGCGTTAGGGATTCAAAGTTCAGGATATGTCGTTGAGGACTCATGCTGTTGGGACGTCATTGGGGATGTTCGAGGGAACGTTGCAAGCGTTCTTTATTGACGGACTGCTACCTGGGGCACAAATAATTCCAATCAGGCTTTGGTGTAAGTCTTTACCGCGTAGGGACAGGAGACCAAGGCTGTGTAAGGAGTTTTTGGCAAATATAACCGGGAACATGCAAGGCTGCACAAATCGTGTACACACTTTGCAACCAAAAAAAAAGCATGGCGAGCCCAACAAACAGAGCCGCACTCCGAGTTTTTGATGTTCCCTAACATTTCCCGCCTGTGTGCACTTCTAGCACCATTGGACTCCACGACATCAACAAATTCAACATCCAAGCCCAGGATATAAAGATCAACCGGGCTCATAGGCAACACCAGCCAGCCCCATAGGCAAGACCAACCGGGCCCATAGTTCAGGACCTTTGTAACACCTACCTACCGCAACTGGTGCGCATTGCCAGGTGCCTTTCCGGGGAAATTGTGAGCGATTCTGAAGCTTTAAGCTTTAGATGTTCTATGCCATGTCATGTGGCATCCACGTCGTGGTCATTCAGAATAAGTTGTCTATCATAATCCGGATGAACTGCCATCGGCTTGGGGACGTAGCCAACAACAAGCTAGAACTAAACAATTAAGCAGCCATAAGCGTCGCAGTTTATGCTAGAACTGGTCTACGCTTCAGCAAATCACTGCCTACAACTGCAGATGCGCGCGTTCGAGTTGCAGCCGACGGAAGGACTAAACTAAACCAAACATGTTGGGCAATCTTACCAACATATATCAATCTTCCGCTAAAGGGATCTGTCGGAAACATCCGGAACCGATCCCCCCAACATGGAAGGCTTGAAACGTACTGCCATGACATGACCTCACCATGCCTGAACCACCCCAGCCCCAAACCCGAAGCACTGACCCCTAACTTCCATTGCGAACGGACAACTTAACTCCAACATTTGATCGTCAACACTTCGCCTTAATCTGGGATTCCTGAACTTTCGCCTTAAAGCCCTTGCCCAATAAACTCCCGCAACCAAAACCTCTAAATCCTGAAGCTCCCAACGACACGCCTAAATTCTAAACCTTCAGCTCTACGCCTTCAGAAAACAGCCCCACACCCGTAATCCCAAGTCGTGATCGCCAAATCCTGAACTGTCAGGCCAAGCAAGAGGAGCCAAGGAGCAGCTCGTCTAGGGCCCACCACCTCCATGAGCTTTCGTTTGAAAAGCTCCTCTGCTTGTGGCTCAGGGCTATGGAGGTTTCCATAACTTGTGGGGCCCAATATAAAACCCAATCTACGTCAAGCCTTCGTCTGGAGACCCCTAGAAGCAAGAAGGGAGCCCGAATTTGTGAAAACCCTTTCCGCAAATGACATGCCAGAAGCGTCGAGGCCATTATCTTGCCGTGTTGAATCCTACACTGCTCCCTGAAAACTAGACCTTAAACCCTATCTGGTCCCCGAACTCTGTCTTTCTTGGGGTTATGTCTTATATTTTTGCTGGGCATCTTCCATGAGAAGGAAAACATCCAGGGTCCAGGTACTTAACCCTAAACCTTAAACCTGCCGGGCGACGTAGCCGGGAAAGACTGACGCTCCATACCAGGTGTAGCCTCCCGCAAGGGTGTCATGGGTTCTTCTACTAGGACCTTGGGGTTAAGGTTTAGGGTTCGGGGCATCTCCTAGCCCACAGTCAATCCACAGATGGCGCAGGGGTCTGCGGGTGGTGGCACAGCCTGCGCCAAGCGACCCTCGCACGACGTCGAAACTGGAAGTCTCAACCTTCCCGCGTGCTGTGAGATATCACATGCTACTACCACCCAAACCACCTTTGTATTCAGTTTCAGGGCTGGCGCCCTCACAAGATCATCTTCTCTGCTTAGAAGGCGTTATGATCGCGGGCTCCCAGAACCCTTGTCAAGGGCTCTGCAGGCCTCCAGGGACCTATCAAGACCTTGGTTTTCAGAGAATTCTGCCCTTCCAGGGCGTTTCCCAAAAATGTGGCAGCATATTTTCACGGCTTGGGCGGCGGCATTTAGGGCATTCCCATCACGGGCAAATCCAACATACCTTGAAGATATGTAGCGTCCGTACGTACGGGAGGAAGCTTGAGGAGCTTTGTTCGTCCACTCTCCACAGCATCTCGATAGGCACCTCCCACTGTCTCGCCAGTACAGGTGTAAATGCTGATGTATATCGTCAATGTCTGACCGCCTTATAATAAGGGGTGAGGGCGGAGCTGCCCAAGCAAGCAGGGTGGGAATTGAGGGGGTTAGGCAACCTATTTAGAGAGGGTTACATTGGGGGTACCATGGGCCCGTCAGCGGGATACACTGCACCAGGTTGGGGTTCTTCGGAAGCTAAAAGCAGTACTTGCGGGGAAACCTAAGATCGGTAGAACCCTAAACCCTAAACCCTAAAAGGGAGGGGGAGGGGAGAGAGGGGAGAGCGGAATCCGTAAGGGCTTTAAGGTTCAGCCTCAAGGCTTGGTTCAAGGTAGATGCCACTACTAGACTTCAGGCCACAATTGAGTAGCGTTTTTTTTGGTGGTTGAACCTTGTAAGATTATGCTTCTTATATAAAATACTATGCCCCAAAAGGAGGATATAATCTTACTCGAAATTGGGTACCATAGTATCCCCAAATAAAACACGACTCAATTGGATATCATTTGTAGGCTTGGATCCCCAAGTGCCAGGGTTGGCTTTCGGTATTGGGCCTTAGGTTTACAAAACCTTTCCGGGTTTGTACGAGTTTGACCTTGGAAGTCTTTCTTTTATGTAATCGTGTCCTAATCGCTTCCCCTAGTATTAAACGACATCCTCCCCGCCCCCCCACCGTAAGGATATTTGCGGGATATTTATTGAACGAATTCGATGGGCTGCCTCTAGAAGCCCTGTGAAACTCATCTGAATCTAACTGATAGCTATTATCGGTTGAAATCTGCATAACTACGAGCTAGCTGAATTCTACTTGCGCTCCAACGAAATGCAGACCTAGCGCAGTCTGATTGAAATCTAACTGGCATCTAACGAAAACCGAATTGGAATCCAATTAAAGTCTAGCGAACATTCTTATGACACACACCTGACATGCATCTAGAACCCATAACACTGTATTCAGGGCATGTATAAACGTCATGAAAAGGATCTTAAAACAAAAAACCTATGAACTCAAGGGACTCCTGACTTCTGTTGATTCCTCATTTCTCAGCCCCGTATGACCCCAGAGCAGCCCTCACTCATCAATTCTTAGGTGGTTCCTTTCAAACGTAGCCTTCCCCTTGTAAAGCTGCTCTTCAAGATTTCTTATCGATGTTAGGGTTGTTAAGGAACTCAAGCTGAGCAGTAAAAGGAAACCTGGGATCATGAGCACCATACCAGACGGTTTGGGTTCAGGGTTTATCAATATCATCCTCGCTTAAAATCATTAACAGCAACCAAGTCAAACTCTGAGTTTGGAGTGGCTTCGCGGTTGTGGAGGCATCTTGAACCCATAATGCTCCATCATGACACCATTCAACGCCCGGAACGTTCACCTAAGATCTGGAGCCCAACAACTACACCCTGAGCCTAAGCCGTACAAACCCTACACCCCCCTCCCCCGAAAACAATCCGTTCTTCCTCTAGGGAAGGACACCCATATCCCGGAGACAACAACAGAGACGGACACTGCTGACCAGAAGCCCTACACCCTGAAACCCTAAATCCAAAACCCTGAACCCTAAAAACTAAGTCCAAAACCCCAAACCCTGCACAATGGCCCCGCCAAAGGCAAACCAAACACTCTGGGGGTTCAGGGCTTCTAAGGGGTTAGGGCTTAGGGTTTAGGGAATCTTTTCCAGCAAGGCATCTGACGTACATGGCGACAGCGAACCACCCCAATCACTGGAACCCTAATCCACAAACCAAAACCTTGAAATCCCAAATCAAATTTCGGTCCTTTTGTAAAACCTAATCCTACCGCTACCCCTAAACCCTTAACCCTAATAGCCTAACCCTAAACCCCTAAACCTAAACCCTAACCCCTAACCCTAAACCCCTAAACCTAAACCCTAAAACCTAAACCCCTAACCCTCAACCCCTAAACCCCAAACCCCTAAACCCTAAACCCCTAACCCTAAACCCCTAGACCCTCAACCTAAACCCTACCCTACTTGGCCTGCCATGGTCGGCCAGAAGCCTAGGAAAAGAGCCGAGGCTCCACTCTCCTCCATGGACTTTCAGGGTTTAGGGTTTAGGGATTTAGGGTTTAGGGATTTAGGTTTTGTTTTTTTTTGCAACCCCGTGGACTTTTACGTCTAGCATATGCTCGAGGGTGCTTGTTGCCCTTTGGTCGGTCTACGAGCCCCGGTTCAGGGATTTAGGGTTTAGGGCTTAGGGTTTAGGGATTAGGGTTGCTGCTTTGGAACTTTGCTTCCGTCTCTCTGGGTCTTTTGTTCTTCAGCGACTCGGTTTTTTTGCATGCTCCAGGATGAGTTTATGGGCTGGGTACTGTGAAGGTGTTGTTGTCGTTTTTGTTTTTGAGGGGTGAGGCGTGGGTTTGTTGGAGTTCTATTTAGGCTTTGGTGTTTGGGCTTTGAGGGTTGGAGGGTTTAGGGTTTGGGGAACACTGGAGCATCAAGTAAAAGTCGAATGGAAACTTACCTGCAAGCTAGGGCTGTATAGGGCGATATAGGGTTTCGCAAGGAACCCAAAAATTCATGATAGATGCTGTGGTGTTCTTTTATGTTAGCTTTTTTTAAGTTCTCTAACCTAACCCTAAACCCCTAAACCTAGGTTGTGGGCCCCTAAGAACAGTGGTACTTGGACTGGATCTCAACGCTTGTCAACTTTGATGCTTCTCCAAATTGTTCAGGGCCTTGCTTCTATAAGGGTATGCAGGGGAATGGACAAGAACATGGAAGGACCACACCCTGAAGCGTGAACCCTAACCTTTAACCCTAAAGTGTCAGAGTTTAGGGCCAGAAGTAGGGTTTAGGGTTGAGGGCTCAGAGTTGAACCAGGGTTTGGGTTTAGGGTTTAGGGTTTAGGATGGTTTAGGGTTTCAAGCTCTCCAAGGCCTACCTCTCATGATGTTGCAGTATAGCCCGCTCAAGCGAAAGCCAAACAAGTCCTTACACGTAGAACTGTAGTGCCTGAAGTTTAATTCTTGACTCGCAATACCCAAGCTCTAGCCCACAATGACGGCTAGACGTACTGGCCGTTAATGTCGGACCCGCTTAACTGGGGGGGACCTTCAATTGCATCGAGCTTTGGGGAAATTATTCAAGGTCGGCAATTGTTTGGGGTACACTCTATAATGTCAAGTTTTGGGGGGCCAAAAAAAAAATTGGAGGCTAGAAGACATAAAACATTTAGTTTCATTTATTCCTTATACTAAAACTAACACTAAAATTCATACAAAAAATACTGATACCATTAGCATTCAGCTGAGACCCCTCAAACAATTAGGGTCCCCTCAATTGCTTGGGGGGGAGGGCCCCCACACATAAAAGAGGGTCCAACATTAGCACAAATACGGACTATACTCCTTCCCTATGTAACCCCTGTATAATACATTTCCATGTTCCCTACTAAGAGGAAAACTCTACAAGCCCTAACCTCCAAAGTGGAATCCCAAAACCCCCAAGCCCTAATTCCTCAACCCCAAACCCTAAATTCGCATAGCCCCAATAAACCTTGTGAGCCCTCAACCCCCAACTCCCAAAGCCCCTTTTTACTGTGCCTGAATACCGATATAATGTGTATATATATATATAATTGGTTCAGGGTTTAGGGTTTAAGGTGTAGGGCTTAGGGTTAATTGTACAACTCTGATGCGCTGAACTGGAAGGCCACAAGCCCGAGCTCTAATCGCCAAATCGTAAGACCCGGCCCCCTAAACCCAAATCCCTAACCACCCAAGACTCTAACCCCTTAAAGGTACTACTTCTAATCCCCTAAGTGAACTTATGTATCCCAATTATATGTAGGATTATGGGCCCAGCTATATATGGCTACTTAGTCCCATGAACCAACCTTCAAGCAGTTCCTGATCCCTATGTAACCCTCAAGCACTGAAAGCTCTAACCCCAGACCTAACCCTTTTGGATTTAGGGTTTAGTCTTGGGTTTAGGGTTTAGCCCCCCCGAACTCCATACTTATGCTTGCACACCCCATGTCTACAACTTCGGGAAGTCATAACATATATCTATCCTCGTCATAAGCCACATATAGCCCAACTTCTAATACCACAAGCCCGCAACCCTAAACCCCCAAACCCTCAACCCTAAGCCCTGTAGACGCCCTGTAACTTCAAGCCTTCAGTAGCCGGTGCGTGGTGCCCAAAAGGCCGAGGCCGCCAAAACGGCTGGGCTCCGTCTGCTGCAATGTCTTCACCTTTGCTACGGTCAAGGGTTTGGAGTTTAAGATTTGGAGGTTATCATGGGTTATATGAGCCATAGCCTAAACTCCAAGTGTCCCCCTTATAAACCCTTAGAATAGTCCCCTATATAAACCCTATGACTATAGTTCATATGGGAATCATGTCGCGTCCGTTTACGGATGATTGTACTACAAAGAGGAAACCCAAAGATTCTAGTAGGAATATAATCGGAATATACGGAACCTGGTAGGTATGTTGCGAGTATATCTCTATTATATTCATCAAGGCCCCTTCTTTCCCCATTAAAGTCTTCATAGTTTAGGGTTTAGGGTTGTGGGTTGCGCAGCTATTGTTTTGGTATGGTCACCTCTAGTAGGGGTCGAGGCTATGCTGGTTTTTGGGTTAGCGTCTAGGATTTGGAAGGTAAGGATTAGGGTTTGGAGATTCTCCGATTGGGGCTACTTCTGGGGACGCCAGGAACATGCAGGGAACACATGGGGGCCTTATTTGAGATTGCACAGTCTAGTATCCCCCTTGATACCTCCTATGGTAGTCTCCTATATAATCCCCTATAAGAAGTTTAGACCCTGGCTCATATGGCTTTGGGTCTAGTGGTGTTTTGGCAAAGAAGTGCAGGTTTATGACTCATGACTGAGTCGATCAAGCTTTGCTCATTGAAGGTCTTCGCCCTGGGATTTCCCTAAACCGTAAACCCTCAACCCTAAACTCTAAACCGAAGGAGATGAGTGGAGACAAAGGGATCTGAAGGATCTTGTGAACCTGCATCTTGAACGGAGGCCAGTTCTGATTGTAGGCGGGGATTAGGCCCAAAGGGTCTATGAGGATCTATAAAACAGCATGGCCTGGGCGCCGAAGTATGTATGTGGGAGCCCATTTGAGCCCTAAACCCTATTATACTGTATTTAAAAACCTTCAAGGAACTGGGAAATCGGGCCCAAACCCTAAACCCTAAAGCCTCAAACCCTACACCCTAAACTCTAACTCTATTCAGATTAGGCCTGGGGCCCTGGCCACATCCAAGGGCACGAGGGCCACATGCGTCATGGTGCATGCGAGCGCCCCTGGCCGAGGGAGTAGGGTTTACGTAGGGTTTAGGAATTTAGGGTTCCTAGGGGTTGTATAGAGGAATATAAGGCTTTACAGTAGTTATATGGGGGAATGGAAAAGAAATGGAAACCACTATTTGGGGTGTAGGGTTTGGTGTTTGGGGTTATAGGCCAAAACTTTCACCTAGCAAGGATTGAAAGAACCATCCATGCACAGCGCACTTTACCTAAGTCCTATAAGCCCTCAACTTTTTACCCAGCAAGGATTGAAAGACTTATCACCACACAGCGCAGTAATTCAAAAGACCTGAACCCTTTGATACATCTAAACCCCATGAATCCTAAACTTTTATATGCCTAAACCCTATAAACCCAAAACGTTAATCCTGTGGCATTCTTCGAATTCTGGCTCTGAGACTCTGGATGTGGAACTCTTTAAGGGACGCGGACGCACAAAATTCCACAGCATGTCCACGGCACGACATTATTGGTTTGGTTTAGGATTTATTCTCCAAACCCTGAACCCTAAACCCTCTAGGGTTTACCTACGTTAGCGGTGTATGCTCACGAGCCTTAATTATGCTGTAAGCTTGTATAATGTCATCTTGCAAACCCCACGCTTCCTTCAAGGATGCCAAAAGGTTTTGGGTTTAGGGCTCTTTATGAAAACAATGGGTTGTGCGGGGTTCTGGGTTTGTGCGCGGTGCGTGAAGCCTAAATCAGCCCAAACAAAGTCTACCGTTTCGCGTACTACCCCTTTTCTTACAAATCCCCCCTTAACCCGAACCCCCCCACGTCTTGATTCCCACGCCGGGTTTGAGAAGACCCTGAGAGTCAAACCTAAACCCTAAACCTTAAACCCTAATTAATCCCTAGGCCCTAGAAACACATAAAGCCCTAAACCTTAAACCTTAGACCTTGCTTCGCGCTTGCCATCTTTCCGCGCCTGCCAGTGTGAAGAGAGCCTCAGACGTTGAACAGCAGGGTAGCGCAAATGTAGCCGCAGAAGCCCTTAACTAACCCCCAAAAGCATAGAGATGAATGGCCGCTTCGGCTGCTTTAGGTGTTTTGGGCCGTTGTTCTACCTACTTTGGGGGGTTTAGGCGCCTCCCTCTTCAGGGCGTATGGCTTCCGCTTGTTCAGGGCACAACGCCTGAATATGTGGAGGCTTCCTGAAATAGGGGGCCGCGACATTGGACCACCAAATTGGAGAATCCCATGTGAGTTATGATCTAAACTCCTAGTATCTCCCTTAATAGCCCCTATAGTAGTACCCTATATAACCCACCTTAAGGAGTTTAGACAATAGCTCATGTTAAAAGGGACCACCAAAAACGAACCCCTAATTTGTCCAAACCCTTTTACCCCTCCTTGGCATTGCCCGCCAAGAATCCTAAACCCTACCTGAACCCCAAAACTATGTAAAATTATTGCCTTTTGGGCTGTTATTCTGGGTTTAGGGCTATTGTACATACTTGTGGGTTTTAGGTTAACCCTATAGCAGTTTCCATTTTCACTTTCCATTATCCCAATAAAACCCCTGTATACTACAGTATTTTCCATTCGATTTTCCATTATCCCTATATAACCCCTATATGGCATAGAAGTTTCATGAAGTTTCCATTTTATTTTCCATTATCCCAATATAACCTACAGTAGATATTACCCTATATAATTACCCTATATATCTGTCAAGGAGCCCTTAGAGCGACGGAGGATGCTGTAGGCAGGTCTTCAAGACAGCTACTTACAAAACAACCCTAAACCCTAAACCCTTTCCATAAATGGGGGGGCTTTGCGAACTGGTATCTCGGGCAAGTGTACTCAGAAGATGCGTAAACTCTTCACTTCCCAAACCCTCTAGGGTTTAGGTTTTAGGGTT
>CAJNIZ010043641.1:16743-31091 GCA_905231905.1 Symbiodinium pilosum | reverse complement strand
TATAATAGATTGCAGTATATTCTGGTTGGTTAAAATGTTTTCTAGTACATTACAATATATTATAGCATATCTTAATATATTCTAGTTTATATACTGTAATAGATTGTAGTATATTCTGGTATGTTATATTACCCTAAGGTTTAGGGTCTAAGGCTTAGGTTTTTTGGCCTTGACCGCATCAATGTCCACTGCTGCAATGATGTCGATGACCTTCTCGAGGACTGTATGAAGGACAGTGTTGCGACGTTCTGTGCATCACTCACTTCGACAATGTCATGAGCATGTGGTATTCCCGAGAGTGCACAAATTCATTTTAACATCTTTACGGGCATCTGGTACCAGCGAGTGGTAAAGACCCCAAAAACGCATTTTTGAAAAGCCAATGAGTTTTGACGATTTTATCGGCATCTGGTATTGGCGAATGGTGAAGACCACTAAAATGCATTTAGGGTGCCTGACTTGCACTTGAGCAGTTTTATGGGCATTTTTTTAGTGAGCGGCCAAAACCACCCAAAATGCATTCTTGGGAGGGTGCATAAACGCACTTTAACGAGTTTAGGGGCATCATTCGGGGTTCTGCACGGATTGTAGTAGGAGTAGAAAGCCCACGATGGGAGTCTTTGGGGGCAATGAATGCATTTACGGGGATCCACACGTATTGGCAGGGCAGCACGCAAAACATATGCGATCTATTCAGTGCGCTTAGCTGCTTAGCTAAAGTCAGGAAACAGGTTCAAATGAATCTTGTCACAGTATGGCTAGTGTCACTCTTGGTAAGCTGAAATGAAACCTGAAGAACCTTAAAACGCATTGACAGGGCGGCATGTACAGAAACATGTGCTGTGTCTTTGGTGTTTAGTATACTACCTAAATCGTGGTGCCAGGGGAGGTGTTTCCTACCCCTAAGGCCTAAACCCCTACCCCTAAGCCCCACACACTAAGCCTACTTAGCTCTTGTCCTGCTGGGCTGCGAAATCCTCTGAGGTCACCACCACCTTTGGTTCAATTGGGTTTGGGTTTAGGGTTTAGGGTTTAGGGTGGGGTTTGCGAAGCTCTTTTTTTTACGGACTTTGTAAATACAATTTTGCAAGCCTCCCATATCTTAACTATGTACCACAACCAAAAAACACATCCCATTCAAGCGGATGATGACAAGACTGCATTCCAGGCATGAACAGAATCTCAGGTTAAGTTTGGATCCTGCCACCACCCATTAACAGTCTATAATCAGGGTCATATGAAGGGCTCTACATAACTATATTATAAATATGAACCAGCTGCTGATGAGAGGGGCAGAACCCAAGGTTAAGTTCCTTCCAGAACTGGCGATCTGCCTTTCCTGCGTTCCCTAAGTTTCCTGGAAGCCTGGTAGAATTGGCAAATTGCTGGCCCCCTGGCAGCTACCACTTCAACAGATTCTTAGGTTCATAGATAAACCCTAAACCCAAAACCCTATGAATGTTCAAGGATCGTCCAGGGCTCGAGGTCGAACCATTCTTTGCTTTAGGGTTTAGGCTTCAGGGTTTAGGTTTTAGGCTCTAAGGTTGCGGGCTGAAGGCTGTTTTCTGGGGGTTGATTGTTCCCCCGCCCCTCGCAAGATTCCTCAGCCCTTTGACGATACAACTTTCCCCAACATGATACCACGATATTACAGGGTGCCACATTGCGCGTGTTTGCTTTTTAGGGCGGCCGGGGGTGGGGGTGGGGGTGGGGAGGGTTGTTGGTGGGGATGAAAGGGTCCAGGCTAGGCTGTGTGTTCAGGTGCGGCCAACAGAGATGTGGAATTCGCAGAAGCTTGTTGCACATGTTACTAAGCCCTAAACTTAACCCAAACCTTAATCGCACTTCATAGATAGTCAGATAGCTGGAACCAGAAGGACGGGAAATCAAGCACTGCCTTGAGTTTACGGTGTAGAGCATCTCTATCTGTGCATGTCGCGAATTCTGAGTATGAGTAATGTAGACCCATGATTAATAAACCCCCTCTCCTTAATAGGGATTATAATGGGAATCCCAATATTAAGGTCCTTAAAAGGGGAGGGTTATTAATCATGGGTCTCCATTATGTTAAACGACATCAACGAATGCTCACCCTGGAGCCTGTACATCCCGAACGTGCAGCGATTAAGCCCTTGCCCCCAATTAACTTCCGCACCCACCTGATCATAAACCTTTCCCCCAGTGTGGGATGGTATGTTTTGGGGTGCTCATTATTACAAGTTGGGGGGTTATTCTTAAACACGAAACCCTAAACCACGTAAGGCGAGACGGTTGTGCTACTTCTCCAGCCTTTTCGTGCGCGCGGGGTGGCGCGGGCGGCGGCTCTTCCACGACTAGGCATGAACCATCCTTCCTGGGTCAGGGGATGGGGTTCAGGGTTTAAGGTTTAGGGTTCAGGGTTTAGGAAGTTATATTAACGTCCAAATATGAGCTATCCCCCTGAATAACCCTATAAGGTTTAGGGTTTAAGGATTAGGCTTTAAGGTCTAAACTCCTAGTATCCCTCTGAATAACCCCTAGAATTCCCCCTATATAATACCCTATATAAGCCTCTTAGGGGGTTTAGACTATAGCCCATATATTCCTATTATGTCACTATTTCTGGCTTTCAAGAACCCCGTGAGAGCTAACTGCCTGTGGCTAAAACTCTTCATCGACGAGCCTGAGAATAAGCATGCAGCCTCAAAAAGTCGAACTAGGGTTTAGGGTTTCAGGTCTAGGGGTTTAGGGTGTTGGTTTCAGGGTTTAGGGCTTAGAGTTTAGGGCTTAGGGCCGGCTCCAAGTAAGATCAAAGCACGATGGCTCTCCAGACTTTAACTTCGGGGACAAACCCAAGAAAACAGTAACGCATCCTCATCCCCTAGCCCGAAATAGAGCTGAGAAAGCATCGTACGCTACAAGATGTCTTGGAAAGCAGACCCTAAACCCTGGAGCTGTTGCTGAAATCCCCCGAGAACTAAAACAAATTTAGCATCGTTAGAAAGTTCTTAGGATTATACTGTAATTAAGACGAGACAATAATTCCCAAGGAGACCCCCAACCCTAAACCCTTAACCCCTTAAACCGTAACCCCCAAACCCTAAACCCTAGACCCCTAAACCCCCAAATCCCTAATCCCTAAATCCCTAAACCCTAAATCCCCACTCCCTTAAATCCCTAAGTCCCAAAACCCTAAAATCCCTAAACCCTTAAATCCCTAATCCCTAAGTCCCAAAATCCCTAAACCCTAAATTCCAGGCGGGGTGCAGCCCCTGACTGTGAAGTGGCTCATCCAGGGCCAGGCTGTTTCCATCCGGCCGCCTCCGCTTCGTTTTCTGGGCTTGCTGTTAAGGACCGCGGTTTAGGGGCCTAGGGTTTAGGGTTTTAGGGGTTCAGGATTTAGGGTTTAGGGTTTTAGGGTTCAGGGTTTAGGGTTCAGGGTGTAAGGTTTAGCGCTAACTTGTTTCAAGTTACCATCATTATGGCTATACCTAAGCCCTAAACACCAAACAACAACGAATATGGTTCCCCAAGTATGGTAACTTCAGCAACGTAGCTTTGAAGGCTCAAGGAGCGTCGTTTGGGGCTGATGCGTGTAGGTCAAAGGTTGTGCAAACTATGAGTTCACAGTTTTGGATTTGTCCGGTTTCCTGCTGAGTGTCGCAGGCCTACCCCTAAACCATAAACCATAAACTCTAAACCCAAACCCCTACCCTGAATCCTAAACAGCGTCTCCTCTACAGCATGTTTCTCAGACGGGGCGCCGTTGCTCGCGTAGTCTATCCTGCAAGCCATGACATGGCCCGCAAACCCTAAACCCTGAATGCTGAATCCTTCCATTGGAGTTTAGGGTTTAGAGTTTAGGGATTAGGGTCTAGGGTTCAGGGTCTCGTTCCAGGAGAGCATCCGCCGGGTCGAATCCTGCCACCAGCCCCGACCCTTGAAAGATCAAGTAGATCTGCCAAAGGGCTCCAAAACATTACCCAGTAGTAGTAGTAGTAGTAGTAGTAGTAGTAGTACTATAATATTATGAGGTACCATGTATCCGTGGCCGCTGTTGGGCTACAGAAGCTGTCTTGTCTTTCCCGTCAACCTAGAGCCCTATTGGCCCGACAGTCGCCGAAGATGTGGACAGCACAGGGGCCTACATGAGCTGTAGTCTAAACTCCTTAAAGGGGATTATATAGGGGATGAATATACAGGTTATAAGAGGATACTCGGAGTTTAGACTGTAGCTCAAAGGATTAGGAATCTCATGTTGAAGTAGATTTGGGGTACCATGACTATGCAAAGAACCTAGA
The DNA here is from genome assembly GCA_905231905.1 of Symbiodinium pilosum. NCBI lineage: Eukaryota > Dinophyceae > Suessiales > Symbiodiniaceae > Symbiodinium > Symbiodinium pilosum. The sequence continues at coordinate 26,811 of CAJNIZ010043641.1, read as the reverse complement.
ACCTTAGTATAGGTACTTATTTAGGCCCCTATAGTAGATATCCCAACTGTGTTCCTTTGTAGAAGTGCTAGACAACACGACGCTCGGACCCGCAACAATGGTTTGCTTAAGAACTCTTTTCAATTAAAGCTCCTAGATTCGGGACAAGTTTGTGGACAAAGCTGGAACTGTCCTTCTGAGAAATGCCCAACCCAAAACCCAAAACCCAGAACCCTAAGCCCTCAACCCTCAACCCTAAATCCTGAACCCTAAACCCCCAACCCTAAACCCTAAAGCCCTAAACCCATGACTCTGGCCTCAAGGGGGCGACCTTGGGGTCGGGTAGCTTGAAGCGGTGGACAGCTGCCAAAGTCTTCAGCGAGGACCAAACCTGGGGTTCTTAGGGGTTTATTACCATTACTTAGGGTTTGGGGGGGTCATTTGGGTTTTGAAATTTTAAAATTTTGAAATTCAAAAATTAAGGAAATTTGGGTACCCTAAGTAATGGTAAGTTTATATGGGCTTGAGGGTTCAGGGTTTAGGGTTCAGGGTTTAGGGTTTGGGATTTAGGGTTTAGGCTTTAGGTTTTGCGGTTTGGGGTTGTGGGCTTTGGGTTTAAGGTTTGTGTAGTTGTGGTTTTGTGTAGCTTTAGGGTCTAATGTTTGGTCCATGTGAATAACATTGCCCTTTCCCTCTCTGCTCCACGATAGTTCAGGGTGCAAGGTGATTTTTTTGAGTCTGGCAATATGGGCGGTTGTCAAAATTATGCTCCCTTTTTGGGTACCCTAAATACTAGATCCGAAAGGGACCATAATTTTGACAACCACCCATATACCTCCCATGCACCGTTCACAAATGACAGGTCCCATAGAGCCAAAGCCAGGGGGAAGTGACTACAGCAGCTGTTTCTCAAAGTAGAATCTTGCCCTACATCTTCAACATTTTGTAGTCCATGTTATGGGCGCCCCCTAAAGTGGGATGATGTTGACAAACTTCCTGAACATAGCACGACTGAAATGAGAAAATGGAACTGATTCCGCGTAGCATGTCCGAATATGACATGGAGGAAATCTTGCACGAGTCAAGCCCACAAATACTGTAACTTCTCCAAATCATGGGGTGGGTAGCGGGGCTGCGCAATGGCCATCAAAACAGACCACCCGCTCCCATCCTCCTCCCTAAACTTTCTTACATGGGGTTCGTAGGGAATAAGGGAATACGCAGGGTTTAGGGTTTAGGAGGGCATAAGGGAATACTTTCTATATACAGGGATTACATAGTGGATTCCCTTCCGTTCTCACCTCCAGTAAAAGCTCGAAGCTGTAGTGATTCCACTGGAGGCCATCTGAGTTTAGGCTTCTGAGGCTTAATAGGTATAGGGCATCCCACTACGTACTTCGAAGTACACGAATAAGACCATCAAGGATCATTTTTTGAGAGCTGTATATATGAGCTACTGTCTAAACTCCTAGTATCCCCCTTAATAAACCCTATAGCAATCCCCTAGATAAACTCCTATAGCACCCCCTTTAAGGAGTTTAGACTACAGCTCATATGGTAGTTTATGGCCGTTTATCGAGTTCCTGGTCTGCGTTTTGCGTGTCTGGAGACGAAAGCCTTTGATGTTGGGGGTCTGCAGGGAGAGCTTGGTTTAGGGTTTTCAGCCCGTACACCCTGAAACAAAAAGGGTAGGATTGTTCCGGCCAGTCTCAAGAAGGCACCCAAAGGAGGGACTCATTACTGCTCCTGAGAAACCCGAGAGGCACCCACCCAAATCAGCATGAGAGTCTACCACATCTACAACAGGGGCCTAAATAATCAGGTCCATCTGAGGCACCATATACTATAATTATAGAAGGAATATGGAACCATAATATTCGTAAACATTTGGGCCCCTATATCACACACCCCAATCCCCCCAGACCATCCCGCACCACCCTTACTCCTATCGTCTTCATAAGATTCGCTCATGAAAATGCCATAATCCCATATTGGTGGTTGTTCAAAATACTTGTCCCCAAAATGGCCACAGTGTAGGTTCCCTTTTTGGTTAGGATCCCCTTTTTAGGAAGTGTATTCCCAATGGCTCCTTCTTTACAAGGACCTTTTGAACAACCCCCAATTTGCCAGAAGATAGGACAACCCCCAAAACCCTACACTGCATGCACCCTAAACCGCGCTTTCGTCGCGCCTAGGAACCTTGCTGCCCAGCTCATCTTCGCGCACGCTTACGACCTTTCAGCAGGGCGCGGATCTGGATTCTCCAGGCTTCGGGGTCTAAAGCTAAACCCTAAACTGGTTGCTGCTAGGGAACTCAAATTCAGTTACCATAATGGGTATTCACAGTAATTAACCTGGTTTCCCCAAGGTAGCAAGTCAAATGAAGTTCCTACCCAGTAAACTCTAAGTCCTAGATGAGTCCTGAGGCTTTTTTTCTGGAAGCTCTAAAGGCGCCCCATGTGGGCCCCATAATAGGAGACCTTTTGGGACCTTAGGGAGCCTTAGAGAGGTCTTCAAAAGGCTTAATTATTGGTCCCCCATATACGGGGCCCTAAACCCTAAACCCTAAACCGCGTGGCACTTGCGTCCCCTACTAAGGGTTAACCCTTAAAGCCTTAGGGGGTTTAGGGTTTGGGGTTTAGGGTTTAGAGGTACCTATAATAGGAGTATACGCGACTCCTCTAAGAGTCTAAGGTCCAAGCTAAGTCCCGAGGAGCTACCAGCTACAAGAAAGGCTTTTACAGGGAGTTTGGTTTTATCGTCAACACCGCGCAATGAGCAGCCGTCAGGCTTACGGGGTTTAGGATTTTGTTGAAGGAGTGATTAGCCCCAAAACCAATGGATCTCTACTCACCTGCAAGCCCTTAAATGCCACGAAAGCCTAAAAACCCAGCACTCAAGCACCCGCAAACTCAATATCCCTTGACTCTGAAACCCTAAACTCCTAAATCCCAAGCCCCCAAACCCTGGACTCTTTAACCCTAACCCCCTAAGTCGCCAACCCCAGCAAGCCTTAGACCCTTCAACCCTAAACCCTATAAACCGAACCTGTATAGTAGTTTCCATTTTCTTTTCCATTATCCCCATAAAACCCAATATACAGTAAAGTAGTTGCCATTATCCCTATAGTAGTCTTGGCAGCCTCCTGCCGCCCTCCTGGAAGCCGCAGAGTCAATGATATGCCCGCAGCTGAGGGGCCCGTCATGGCATAGTTTCCATCGGATCAGAGTTTACTGTAGGGTTTAGGGTTTAGAGTCAGAGTTTGGTTGCTTTTAAATGTAGTCATTGGGGTGATATTAGGGTTATATTGGGTTGATATTGGGATGATGGAAAAATAAAATGGAAGCTACTATTTAAGGTTTACTGTAGGGCTTAATTCAGGAAACTTGTTGAATGGCCCGGGTTTGAGGCTGCTAGGGTTTAGAGTCTAGGGTACAGGGTTTAGGGTGCGTGTGTAGGGTGTAGGGTTACGGTTTAGGCCTTGTCCCCGATACTGGAAAGCTTCAGTGCTCTGAGGGGGGATAGTGTCTCTGCACATGCAACAGGGTTTAGGGGTGTCTGCCATGTTGGAAAAACAGCTTTGACCTGGCACAGCCACAGATGAAGATCCCAATGGAAACCTGCACCCCTCAACGTAGTTTACTTAGGGCTTTCTAGGCCGCACCTCTTCATCATCCACAGGCCCTGGGCCCCAGAGAGGAATGTAACATCCAAAGTCTCAAGCTTTCTTCCCATCTGCAAGGTGTTATGGCCTTCGTGATGGGGTTTAAGTTGGGTACTGCCCCCCCTCAGTAACAGTTGATTTAAATTTAAAATATGGTTATATATAGCCCTTAATAGGACCCCTAATATAGACTGTTACTGGGTGAGGGCAGTACCCAAGGTTTAGGGTTTAGGGTTTCGGGGTCCTTCTTTTTCTGTGGCAGCCCAGAAACTTAACCCTAAACCCTAAGCCCTAAACCCTAAGCCCTAAACCCTAAGCCCTAAACCCTAAACACACTACCTGAACCCAAAAGCACCTGAGGGCTTTTAATTTAGGGTAGGCTTCTAAGTGAACAGAACTACTTGGCACTTAGGACCCCTATTAAGGGCTAACCCTTAGGTACCTATAATAGGAATATAGGGGAATCCCAAAGGGGCGAAGGGTCTAAGGTCCAAGCTTAGTCCAAAGGAGAGGAGGAGTGAGTCGTGCTTTTGGGTGGTTGAACCGAATGATTAGGGTTCAGGGTTTAGGGCTTAGGTTTAGGGGTAAGCTTATAAATTCTGCAAGTAAAATATGATACCGACAAGGAGGATCTCATCTAGCTCTACAGTGGGACATAGTATCCTCCCCCCCATCCCCCCGGGCAAAAAAAACGACTCCCTGAACCCTAGACCCTAACCCCTTGGCATGGTGAGGACCTTTCTGCTTGTTTTGAATTTCCATCGCTAACTAGTCTGAACTCCTAGTATCCCCCTTAGTTTGGACTATAGCTCAGCTGTGAATTAGGAACCATAGCACGCTGCGGAATAAGGGCTAAACGAGCATCATACTACTGAAGGGGCCCCTGGAGTTGGGTAACATCTTAGGTTTATTACCATTACTTAGGGTTTGGGGGGTCATTTTGGTTTTGAACTTTTGAATTTTCTAACTAAGGAAATTTGGGTACCCTGAGTAACCGTAAGTTTATATGGGCTTGAGGGTTTAGGGTTTAGGGGGTTTAGGGTCAGCGTGCTATACCTTAAACCCCTAAACCGTGTATTCAGTCTGCGCTCTTTTTGGCATCTGCGTCCATGGCATGGACTGCCGCACGTGCAGCCAACGCTGCATCCTATCTTGGGCAAGAACAGGCAGCGAGATTGACAGTTCAGTTTACTGTAGTCTCCTTAGACCTATACTAAAACTTAGGAGGACCCTAATACAATCCCTATTATCCCCTATAGTCACTATTACTGGGTGGGGGGTCCACCTAAACTAAAACTAATATCATTAATGATTCCTGGGGGTTATGCTATGAAGGAGACTACAGTTTAGGGCTCAGTGTTTAGGGCTTATGTAGGGCTCAGGGTCTATGTAGGGTTCAGGGTTTATGTATAAAGTTGAGGGTTTAGGGCTATCAAAAAAGGATCCCCCTAATCTATCCACAAAGAGTAAGATCCTTCCTCCAACGGCTCGGGGAGTTTCCTAAACTGGTGGGGTGGGGAGCCAATATAGATACGTGGCACTTAGGACCCCTACTAAGGGTTAACCCTTAGGTACCTATAATATAGGAATATAAAGGAATCCCAGAGAGTTCAGGGTCTGAGGTCCAAGCCAAGTCCCAAGAAGATACTGTAGCCCTTATGAATGACAGGGACCCCCAGACTTCGGAACCTCCATGCTACTTACAGTCTACCAGAAGCGCAAAAAACCCTAAACCTTAAACCCTGAGCGCTAAGCCCGAAACATTTAGCACGTTTAGAAGAGGCAGCTATGGTCGGGAATTGCAGAGACGGAGTTCATCTGATCTGAACGTCATGACTTTAGGACCCAAGCTAACGTTGACATGGATGTAGATTTCCAGACTCAACCTCCCTATTGTGGAAGGTCATGTTTCAGGGTTTCGGATTTCGGGTTTAGGGGCTTGCATGAAATATCTGTCGGGTACTCTGACAATTAGAACCTTGTCTCACTATAGAGGATGTAGTCAAGACACGTTGCATCAGTGTTCCGAGGCCCTGAACCAATTGAGTCGTGTTTTTCCGGTAGTTGAACATAGTAAGATTGCATTCTTAGTATAAACCAATATCACCAAAAAAGGATCCCTGGTAACCTAGGACTGAAAGGGGTCCCCTTTTCAAATATTGCCTGTTTTATGAAGAACTTAGGACCCCAAAACGGAAAGAAGGCTTTCTGAACCCTGAATCCTAAACCCCGAACCCTAAACCCTAAAGCCTCTACCCTCAACCGGCCTACGCCCTGTATTTCATAAACACCCAGTATCACCGCAAGGAAGGTGTGGCTCTTCCATATTGGGGACTATAGGGTACCCAACTAGCGTTCAGGGTTTAGGGGGATCTGGAGATGCAGCTGGGCTGAAGCTTCAAACCATCGCCGAGGTTAAGGGCTTACCCAGACCCCCTAAAGGATCCAAAAATGGACCCCCCCCCCCCAATATGAACCCGTTACTACATTGGGGAAGCTAGGGGATTATTGGGGGGTTCCATTTTTTGGATCCCTTACAATGTCTGGGAAGCTGAATCAAGGCAGCTTCAACTACCAACTCAAACCAATATCACCTCTCTTTCGATGATACAGTGATTGGCACAAGCAAGTCCTTCAATCCCTTGCCAGGAAGGACCGAATGCAAGGGCCTCAATCATTACCAACCAAGGAGCCCACATGGAAAGAACATGGAAACCATGGAAACTGGTTTTACATAGACGCTAGGCTTATAGGGATAGAGCAGCATTCAGATTTAATACCCTCATGCAGGTGAGCTTTGCCCGAAGGTGAAAAGAAGGTGGCACCAATTTTGATACCGTGGGTTCGGAACAACACTCCCCCAAACCCTCAATCACAAACCACGTCTCCCGAGCATGGCACCCAACCCAAAACGCAAACACGGAAACCCCTGTGAGCTCTAGACTACACTGCTAGTCTCCCCCCTTAATAAGCCCTATAATAGTCCCTTACATAACCCCCCTTGAAGGAGTTTAGGCTATAGCTTATGTACGCTCCTTCACTAGTCCTAGACGGCCCAGCTTCCGACGTTGTGGTAGCGTTTCCATTAAAGGGCTTTCAGTGAAGGGACTCTATTGGGAACCCCAAGACAGGGGAACCACAACAATGTAGTATGAATAATAGTAGGTATGTACATACCATCGTACTTATATTTCTTTCATACCTACCATATTCTTGTGGTTCGTCGTTTGGGGTCCCTATTCACGTCCTTGTATTTCGGGAGAGCCAGTCAGGCCGAAATTCATGTCACCGCCTATAGAGGAATGGAACAGACTCTTCAAGCTTTTTGGAGGCTTCTAGCCTCTTTTACGCGGATGCTGATGTTCCAATTTCCTGGCTTCTACTGTAGTGTGCTACCACTCTATGATTCGGACTTTTACAGTGGAGGTTCCATGCATAGAGCGCGCAAATACAAACCCCGCTATATTGAATCCAAATTGTAGGTACCCCAAAACGGAACCCCTGATTTTCGGAGCCCTCAGACGCTTTATGAGAACCTGTTCAGTTGGAAAGCCTGACTTGTATAAACCACTACGGACTCCCAGTTTCCATTTCCTTGTCCAAGTTCTTCTTGATTTGATTCTCGGTTGTTGGAGTAGTATCCCTAACTGTGGGAAGCCCTACATAAACCCTACTGATCCCCGTACACCCCCACATACCCCTCGTTTTCGGACCCGCCCCCCCAGTAGTGGCCTTGAAGCCAGCCACGTCAACCTACGCGCGGAAGCTCATTCTTGAGGTTTGGGGTGTTCGGATTCAGGTGAGTTTAGGGTTTGGAGATTTGGGGTTTGGGGGTTTACAGCTTGGCGATTTAGGATGACTGTTAGCACATGCTTGACAGGCAGCCCAGAGGACCGAAACGGATGTCATAGGACCCCTTGTAGGGAGACATCAGTCAGACCCTAAACCCTAAACCCTAAACCCCCTAAACCCCAAGCCCTAAGCCTTAAACCCCAAGACCCAAACCCTGAACCCATGGGAGATGGATGCTCCTGTATTTTAGGGTTTAGGGTTTAGGGTTTTGAGGGTTATGTAAGGGCTCCTATAAGCATGTGTTACTCCATGCTCTACTAACAACGCTACACATCAGACTCTCTAGACCCTACCTGGTAGCCTCTACTTTGTTGTCAATTCCTTCGTTCCCTACAAACAGCAACTAAGCTCTTCAGCCCCAGATTCAACCTTAAAAACCACACGCGATGTCCTAAACTCTACACCCTCTATCTTAAACCCTAAATCCTAAACCCTTCAATCCTAAACCCTATTTCCTAAACCCTAAACCCTCAATCCTAAACACTACACTCACTACATCCTAAGCCCTACACTCCCCCAAACTAACATAAAAACCCCAATGGCCCTCTTTTAAAGGACAGTAATCCTTATAGGCACCCTTTTGGGTTTCAATGTTAGTTCCCGGGAGTGTAAGCCCTCAGGGCTCGACCTGGTTAACGGAGCCCCGCCTCCCCATTGCTGTCTGCAAGAGCTTCTTTCAGCATCCTAAAAGGCTCTACAGAAGGGTTTAGGGTTGAGGGTTTAAGGGTTTAGGGTTGAGGGTTTAGGGTTGAGGGTTTAGGGGTTGATTTAGGGTTCTGCTTTGGGTTTTGGGTTTGGCTTTGGGTCCTGTTTTGGGTTTTGGGCCTGGGGTTTCTGTCAACGAGTTCTCCCCTCAAATTGCTATGAATTAGGAAATCCTACAGTTTACTGTATCTGTATTAAATGTCCATCTGACCTTATTACTTTTGATACTGAAAATCCTATCTGGCCTTTGTATACTATCATACCATACTTCCCAAGTCTTAAGATGCGCGAGGTCATGTAACATTATTTGTACACACCATACTAGTTCCCCAGTAGCCCCTTAACAACGAGAGCATCCTTTCCTACTATTTAGCCTTAAAAAGGAATTTCAGAAAAAATACGAGTGTTAAAAAAGGGGGGCGCTACTGGGGGTACCTAGCATAGTTTGAGCTCCTTAACTGCAGCCCAGCAACTGCTCCACTTCGGGCTTTGACAGCCACCCATCCCCAATGGACCTCACATGCTTTCGGATCTGGGGTGTAGGGCTTACTGTGACAGACCCAGGAGCCCATGTAGGGCCTATATGGGTGGTTGTCAAAGTTATGGTCCCCTCTTGGGTACCCTGAATATTAGGTGCCGCATTATAATAAGGATCCAAAACAGGGACCATAATTTTGACAACCACCCGTACAACCGTATGTTACCTACAACCTAGGAACCTCTTATTTCCTGGCTTGGGCCTTGAGGGCTCTTTCACAAGAGCATGAAAGAAATCGGAGACTAAACAAAAAAAGCACGGCTTGGTGTTCCGGGTCTAGCGTTACAACAATCCCCGTATTCATTGTGGGACAAGGTCAGTTTCCACCAAGAAGGTAAGACTTGCTGTGCAAAACCTCTGCAGAGTGTCTTGCGACAGGGACAAAGTTTAGGTTAAGGGTTTAGGGTTTAGGGTTAAAGGTTTAGGGTTTAGGTTTAGGGTTTACCTGGACCCCAAAAGTAAGTAAAATCATAGCCAAGAACAACTAAAAACAGCCCCAAAGGCCATCATTCTACATACTTTTAGGGTTCAGGTACCCTAAACCCTAAACCCGTTAGGGCTTGATACTAAAAACCTACATGACCTCAGTCTGCTAGAGTTTCTCGAGCTTTGGAGTCCTTCAGGTCATGCAGGGCAGGGTTTAGGGTTTAGGGTTTAGGGGATTCTTCGAATGAACCCTATAAACCCCTATACAATCCCAACTTCTATTTGATTTTCGACTTCTTTTCCCATTTGATTCTCCATTATTCAGTGGTAATGTATCCCAGGGAAAACCCTAAGCCCTACACCCCAGTATCCACTGCAGAGCAACTCGTCATGAACGGCCCCGCTAAGGCCAGAGCTGAAACGCTTCCTGTATCTCTTCCCTGGCAGGGAACAAAAATGCTTCGGAATTAAACCCTGGGTTGGCCTCTAAAATCTTAGTATATAGGGTCCCTTACTAAAGCCATTAGGGAAAATATTAAATATCCTAGGGGTCTACCCAGAACCAGTGACTACATCTTTGAAACTAAGGGTTTGCTGATGGTGTCATTGTATAATGAGGAAATTGAGCAAGAAATTCGCAAGCGCTTGGGCGGGGTGCAGAGGCCTTTGTGATCCTATATGGGCCTTTCTGTATGTACCTATTGAAACAAGCGAGCATGGGCAGACTTCCCTAAACCCTAAACCCTTCTGGTCCGAAAGCTTCCAAATCAAAAGCATGTTTTCAGGGCTGGGATCATGCCTTGTACTGATATGTGTGCGAAACAGACATCCCCGTGCAACTTTGAGCGCCACAAAGTGCACTGTCATGGTAGGAATAGCACTATATGAGCTGGCGTCAAAATTA
>CAJNIZ010043640.1:44420-55008 GCA_905231905.1 Symbiodinium pilosum | reverse complement strand
ACGGAATAATGCGTGCTGGCTTCTGGAAACGCCCAGGCAGAAAAAAACAAACAAAAGACAAAAAGAAGTTTAGGGTTGTTTATAGCCCTAAGGATCGGGATTTGCCCGGCCCCCCCAAACAACTTTTCCCGAACTTGATTAGGGGCCCCCCGGTTTATTCTGATCCCAGACTTGTTGGGGGGGGGGTTTTATAATCAGAGCCCGCCATTAAGAAGACTCCTGGCTCCATGGCATCATTGAACGCTCAACCTTAGATCAACTCCCTGAGGATGACAAGGCTCCGGAGAGGGCTGATGATTGGTCATGCACGGTGTCATGACACGCCGCGCCCAGACTGCCACATGCATAGCGCTGCAGAACACATTGCTGTTCAAGTGCTTACAAAATCAAAGTTCAAGTACGAAGAGCGTAATGCAGGGCATGTTGGGTACTCACATGCATGTGGTTACATGCAAAATTTGTGCATAGTGCAGACTAGTGCAGCTTTTCCGATAGACCGATGAGGACAGAGCTACTTGCGTATGTACAGATGGAATGTCCCTGCTAGCAACAGGAACACGACATGCTGAGCTAACTTTCGGAAGCCAAGACCCATTTTGTGCTTGCCATTCTCCGCATGTCTTTTGTAACCCAGACGCCCTTAGCAGCAGCCGTGTTACCATAAAGTTTCACCCGTTTGCACCCTCAAAAGACGGCTTGAAGCTACGCCTGGGGGAATCCTGGAAATCATTGGCCAGGCGAGGAAGTGCAAGTGCAGTCCCAATTGCATGCACGTGAGGGATTACAGGGCCGTCCCACCTCGCTCTTTCTGCTAGCGATCCAGGCGCCTTCAGGCGCATGACATCAAAGCCATCAAAGAATGGCTTGAAGCCGCCACTGACTGAATTTGAGATTCACGCACAACCTTGACTGTGAGCCAGTGGGTGCAAAAGCCTTGTGCGCGGGCACGTGGGCGTGGGAGAGGTTTTGCGGGGACCCGGGGCCCACGCACCAACGCAGCATCGCATATGAAACCCATCAGGCGCAAAAAAGGGTGAGATTTTGGCGTTGTCGGACTGAAGTAGTAAGCAAGAGCTCGGCAGTGTTGAGACTGCATCCTGCCATTTCTAAGCTCACGTCCCCTTGCTGCGACTGCCACTTTTAAAGCTGGGAAACCCAACAACAATTCTGGCATGCACGTTGTTCAGTTGAGACTAGCGCCAGTCGGTCGCTATGCTTCTGAGGACAATTCCCCAACATCTCTGCTGATTCAGCTGGTGAGGTTCTATACGCTCCAACAAAAGGGAAAGTAGGCCCCTGAGGTGCCGTGAGACCTGGAAATCTTCTAATTGATTGAAATCCGACATGTTCTTGCCAGGTCAGTGCCACGTCTTGAATAGTATGGACGGCCCTCCGGCCAGTCCGGACTTTTTGGAAGAGTCTTCGTCGAACATGACTGTTTCTGCATGCATGTTCAGGCTCCTATTCCATGATGGGACCATGCTACCACGCCAATCAATCTAACGAGAGGGGAAACGGCTATGCATCACGAGCTTAGACTACAAGCATACAATAGCAGTGATTCTGTAGTTGCTGCGCTTGCGGTCAAGAAGTTCCAAGACTCTAGGATTCGAATCAAGCTTCACTCCAGGACGGGAACAAGCACAGCAAGAAGATATAGGCAGCGCCTTGTTTATCGCATGATATCGCCATGTTTAGCTTGGATGCTCACGGGCTGCTCGTCTGGTATGACCAGCTAGTCGTTGCGAACATGGTTTTGCTCCGCCTGAACTTGTCAATGCGACTGGCCCCCATTCACGCACGTGCCCGAGGCACGCATCGTGGCGTCTAGCCTGGGCTGAGGCCTTGCCCATGCCTGCAGCCTCCCTATTTTCCAGCCTCCGCTGGGAGAGCTGCAGCTCCGTGGCGTGAACTCCGCCGTTTTCGCTGCCTGCACTTCTTTGTCAGCTGCACCGCTCACAGCCGTTGCAGAGCATTCTCTGCGCAGCCACTTGCGTCACCAGGCCTTGGCTTGATGATTTCAGTCGACAGCTGGCATGATTTTGTCTACCGCCATGTGCAGAGGCAGGGCGCTTGGGGCGGACTTGCATCCCACCCCTGGTCCGTTAGATAAGTTGCCGATGGCGGCTGGAATGTGAAGGCAAGAAGCTAGCCGAGGGCCAAGGTAATCGGCTATGGCGCAGGATAACGTTTTCATGTCCTTACCCTGTAACTTGTGCCCACAAATGCAGTTGAAGTGGCGACAGCCGCATGCCTCTCCTAGCGCACAGGCTCCACTGTCTCCGCGATTCCCCAATCATCTCATACCCAATTGCAATAAACTCTAGGGTCATTCTTTTCCGATACAGCCTGATGGTGGTCGTATGTGGTCGTGCCCCATAACATGGTCTTGCCGGCATGCACGAGCATGCATCAGCAGAATTTCAAGAACAACAGACATCTTTGTTTGTGTGGCCAAGTCTTGCAGGGCATGCTAAGTGTACGTATGGCTGCTGAGAGATTGCAGGGTGGTTGCTCTCACCTGTGTGCAGCTGGATGTGGCTTTCACAAGAGCTGCAGACCCTCCACTGGCACGTCGCAGGCAGCTGGACATTTGTCAGGGAGTGCAGATGAGACCTTGCATTCCAACAAATGAGAATCTGGCAAGCGCCATGGAAAATTAAGTATTATGCCTTTCGCCCGCTCATGGGATCTCGCAGAGTTGGCCAACAGCAAGAAAGTAATTGTGCTATACTGTGTTGGGGATAGGCTGATTATCAGGCCTCAACTAGGTTTCGTACCTGCCTGCGCCGTGCTTGGACAACACTCTGCGGGTTCTTCTTCGAATGCCCCGCACCTGATCTGCACAGCCTGTGCGCTTCGGCAAAGCCAGGCAGCCGCCGGCATGCTGGGCAGGGAGCAGATGCCTGAATGCGACGGTGCCATCCTGAGTCTTTTTGTTGGGATGTTAATTCCGGCTTCTGTAAGTCACGCCCTACCGCGTGGTATCCGATCAGGATGCCTGCCCGATTCCGGATGTCCTCTGCTTTGGATTGGCATCTTAGCCGCCTCCCTCCTTCACGATTCTACTCTATAGAAGTTGTAGGGTTGCATCTTCCTGGAGAGAAGTTGTCCGTAACCTGGGCTTCCACAAGTGCTCAGCAGGCCATGAACAGGTGCCCCTGCCTCAAAGGGAGAGTTGTGCATTTAGAGCTCCGTACTGCTTTCCTGAAGAACTGGCAGAGCTGAAGAGCGGTGTAGATCGGTTGAAGAGATGTCTCCACGGCTTTGGGATCCGGAGGACTCCTGTTGCAGTGAGGCTTGTTGCGGCAACAATGTTAAGCTATCTTGCTGCCTGCTGATGCTTGCGACTCCGTAGCAGCACCACCAGAATATCTTGTTACCCTGCTCAGCACTTATAACTTATAACCCCGGGGGCAGAGGCAACAGTTCTAGCAAGTGGAGGCTACCAATAGCCTGATGTACAGCCATCGTTGTCGAGGCATGTCGAGGCCTGTTTTCAACAGCACCCCAGAAGCGTCGCGCAGTTCGTGTCCATCTTCCAATTGCCCTCAGAACAACACATGCTTGTTGGTTTTGCTATGCACTCTCTCCACCCTCACACGCAAGGTGATTCGTTAGTTGACGTGTTGGTGGCATGTCCCCATGCGGTAGTGTAGGAGCCATGTTTAAGCCCCATCAGAGTTGATCTCCATCAGGCAGCTATCCGGGAAAGAGCATAAGCCATAAGCCGCGTAGCAGCTGCAGAGAATACCAGAGACGGCCTGTTTGCTTCTCCAAGCCCTTTCGAGGAGAGATGAGCCTTGTACCAACGAGACATGTTGATGGTGTTGCTTCGTCAAATGCTGACCCTGCGACCATGCTTACGCAAATCGCTTTGGTCATGTTTGGGCGCCTTCGCGGCCAGCAAAGGTCATGTTGGGGTGTGTGTTCGCCATCCTAATCGTGTGGCCGTCGCTTGCCAGCGTCACATTGTACTTGTCAGTTTCTTCGCTGAGGCCTCCGCCTCTGCGGAATGCACACTTCAGCATAGCCTTTGTCCAATCACTTAACCTTCGCCAAGCTATATGTGAGGCTGGGGGCTTCATCAACGGCTTACTGCCCATGTCAACCATCTTCACGCCTTTACCTTTAACTAACTTGGTCTTGGGCCGGCCTTGGGCATAAACGTAAGCTAAGACCTCCCACCCTCCGGGTACCCCGCTGCGCTTATCCAATCATCCGCTCCACTTGAGGTGCAGGTGCTGGATCACAGGCACTGATGTAGGTGGCCTCCATCCTCCTTGGCCCCGGCCGCTTCCTGGGGCCGAGGCTCCTGATGTAGGTTTGACCTGCCTGCTGTACATTACAGCAAGCTCCGTGCATGTGACCTCTCGGGATTTGCATCACAAGCAATCTGCGTCCATTAGTTGGCACTGCGCGCGGCGACCACTGCAAGTCCATGAACTTTCACATCTCATGACCCGTGTTCAGCGCCATCACGTCAACAACAATCAGGAAATGGCAGTTTCCTTAAACAGGGGACCCCAATGTAGACCCCTAAATTTAAATGCTATACTCCTTATAATTGGGACCCCCAAAACAGTACCGCTAGTTTTGAGAAACCCCCAAGTGTGGAGTGTGGATGCAACAGATGCTACAGTCATTCGGTCAGGTTGCAAGATACATGCCGTGGGCCGTGGGATTAGTAAGACTAGGAAGAGGCTGCATAAGGTGTCATTCCTGGTACACTGTAAGCCGTGGTCCCTTGCACAGAAGCCCTCACCATGAGCCTCAACACTAACCTCAAGTCTGCAACCTTCCCATGCAGTGGTCCTGCATGCGATGGAAAGCTCCTCAGCATCTGTTTCTGTGAAAGATGCCAGGATGCAACCCTGGAAGCGGTAAGGTCAGCCTGATCCACTCTTAGAGGTCTCACGGGCCAAGCGATTGGTCAGATTTCTTGCGTGCCTCCTTCTTCTTGCCGCTTCTCCGTGAAGCAGAGCCACTCTGTCCGATGCTACTGCGAGGTGAGGCACATGCCTGCTCCACGTGCTTAAACCGAGTTCAAGGGCTCAAAATTCAGCTCCTCTGCTCGTGAGTTGGGGTAGTTGGGGTCTCCTGGGAGTGGTTAAGGGCTACTCAGTCTTTTGCGGCTGCTGCAAATGACTTGGCATGCGACAAGCCGAGGACCCAGGTGACACCTGTTTTCGAAACTTCCACCTGGTCATCTTAAAGCTGGGGACGCCCCTGAAAAATGAAGCCAGCAGTAGGAGATTTGCCGGTTCCTGGGTAGACTAGAGGGCATCCGGGCAGAGCTCTAACGCACTGCATGTTCGGTGAGAGACCGGTCAACTCCAAAGCACCAGCGTTCAATGTGCACATGAAGCGTCCAGGGCTTGCAACTTTGGAATGTGCAAGGCCCTAGCCTGCTGTGGAACTAGACGACTGAACACTCAGCGCAGGCTTCACAGCTAGGGCATAGCAGGCTCACAAAACGTTTGCCAGCAGCATGTATGCTCTGAGCGCAATCCCCATTTGTAGATCTGTCTCAGCCCTGGCACAATGTACTTGAAGTGGCGGGTGCTTGCGGAGGACGCTGCACTTCTTAGAAACGCGCTGCCACCTTGAAAATGCAAGAGTTAAAGCAGAATGGCTGCGCTTCTCAACTCCAGAACCCAAAGTCGTCGAACATCAGGAGCCCTGATGAGGTCATTCGAGTAAGAGAATGCCGTTGGAGTTTAAGAAGGAGCTCGATCGGAGTGCGCGTCAAGACCGCAAGCCCGAAGCGACTAGAAACCGAGGCAGAGTGGTATTGAGCGCTGCACATCCCGCCCTGTGCTGGCTGCTCGCACGCCCAACTTGTTTCATAGGGTTCGGGTGTGGTCAGTGTGCTTCGGCTTTGGAGGGTTGACAACCAGGCCGCGACCTGCTTGCTAAGTCTTGCGAGCATCCTAGGAAAGATCTGCTGCTCACCCACTTCGCTGGTCTTGTAGATCGCGAACCTCCAGACATTGACTGCTGGCCTAAACAGCTAGATTAAAGAGCCTCTCCGTTCTGATCGAAATTTGCTGAAGGCACAGTGGCATTTGCCAACGATTGAGTCGACATAATGCGTAGTTGCGACCGGGGGCCTTATGCGCAGCTCGCCCAGGGAACACTCGTGACATCTCAAATCCACGAGCCAGAACACTGTAGGACTTCAGGATCTGGATCTCGGTGAAAGTCCGGCCATTAACAGAACCACTCTCTTGCTGGGAGAGCATGCTGCATTGGATCGCCCATGCAGAAGTCCAACTCGATAAAATCCTTCTACGTCTTCTACACCAGAACCTAATATTCAGCTAGTAGAAAAAGTGAGGCTTGCTCTCAAACAGGAACCTGCGCGTTACAAAGCACACAAGACATGTTACTTTAGCAGGCGCGCGTTAAACACCTTAATATGTTGTTCAAGGTAGATGTTGAAGCTACGCTCCACGCTTCTTTACCACTGATCAGTTGCTGAGTACTAACGCCAGCCACCTGCAGATGCAAATCCGAGCAAAGTTGTGAAAGAGGCACTTGCTGACCATAAGATCAGAGCCCAAAGCCGAGCATGGTGACAGTACATGTCAAAAAGCAGAAGCAATCGAAGCATGCGCCGGAATGCACAGAGCTTGGCCCTGTGCATGGCAGCAAAGTGGCCTTCAGGAGAGCGGACGCAGCTTTGGCACTGTCCACTCCGTTGGCGTTGCCTCTAGCTTGCGTGATTTTGTGGGCTTCTTGTCAGGCACCATCGCTGTTTTGAGGGCATCACTAGTTTCGTGCTTAATGCCGAGGGCAGCAGCCAAGGAAGTCACGCATGTACACGCAAACACGTTCGAGACCTTCTGCGGTGCAAACTGTGCACAAAGTCAGCAAACAGCCGTGGGCCCATGTATGGTAGAGAGGCTGGTCGCGGATGTCCGGCTTCGAATCGTATGGGACTTTCAGTTCTGAGCCCCAGGTGGCATATGCGTAGGATGTAAACGACTAGCTTGGCCTCAGCGATGTGTGATCTCTTGCAGGCGGTAGAGGATTGCGATCCGATGCAGGGTTTATGTGTGAAGGGCCACAGGGTGCGCACAACTGAGCGAATAGACTGCTGGGTTCCAGATTGTAGGCTTGCGCTTTGAGTCCGAAGTCCTCCTCAGTCACCATTCGTAACGTGAAGCACTGCGCCCTTCTCTTGCTGTCGAAGCTACTGCTCACTCCAGGCTTATGCAGGGTAGATGGCAACTCAGCTGCATTCAAAGCTCTTAAAGCTAGAGAGCGGACAGAAGTATTTGAGGCATCAATCAGATGTGCCATGTCCAGGCCCGCGCATGCGCCTGCAGCTTGTGCTCCGGCATGATTGGATGGGGTTCCGCCAGCGCCCGAGCTCTTGTGACCTTCAGCAGCCATTAAAGCCCACAAGCCTCTGCATGGCCTTTGAGATGGTAATTGGCCTGATGTTGATGAGGGATGGTCGATTTTGTCGTGCTAGTAGGTTCAAGAAAATTAGCCTTTTCTAGATTCAGAAACTTCTGCTTCGAGGGGGCATGCACCGTATGAGCGGGCATGCGCAGCTGTGAGGGTCCAGGGGCCGCCTCAATGAAGTGTATACGAGCAGTCCCAGCATCGAAGTTGGACCACGCCTGATGGCGAGACTGCTTTGAGGGCCTCCCGAGCAGCACCTTTACTTCAAGAAGGAAGGCGACAGCATTCGGTGTTGCCATCCAGTGTGCAAAGCCTGATACTGGAATACCACCCTCATCAAATAGATGCACGGTTTTTGTCATTGTTGTCGCTGTAGTTCATAGATCTCCGGCTGGGTCACTGTCCAAACAGCGTGCAAGCTTCTTCTTATGCAGCTGTACCATTTCGATCTGGCCATGAACACGTGCGCGGTGTTTCTGCACTCTCGACAATAACCAGCCCCTTCACCAGTCCTGCCATTGCAGGTTGGCTTGTTGTCCCAAGGCCTTCCGCAAGTAAAAGTTGGCCGTGTCTGAGGAAAAGGCTTCCCTGAGTCCCTGCTCCCACTCTGTGCTCTGTACCCGGCCCTGCCAGGTTCTTTGAGGCCTCGCGCGCACCAGTTGACAGCTCACATCCCCTCTGAGGCTCTTCCAGGTCTGCCACTGCCAAACGCGATCGTTTTTGGGGGAGGTGCCCGGCTTGCTGGTCCGGCGTCAGTTTACTTTGGCCTCGGTCAGTTCCATATCGGTGGCGTTGCATTGTTCGCGCCGGTGGAGGAGTGTTTGCGTTTTGCGCTGCCTTGCAGGTCGCTAAGTGCTGCATTGGCAGCTTCTCCCAATATCAATGAACTGCTCCTTTGTGGGCAAAGCTTTGGGGTCACCGTGTCCCGCAGCCTGGCTATTCAGCTGGCCACTTGTGGCCTTTCGGTTCGGGGTGTGGTGGCCATGGACCCGCGCTGCGTGGACCTCACAGCCCTGCAGGTCATCACTGCGGTGCCCCGCAGCCTTGCACAGTCGTTGGCTGCTCCGTGCTGGCGCCTGGAGGTGCTGGAGGTCGAATTTGTTGCGCCACTGCGTCCGCGCGGGGCTCTCGAGGGCCGCGCCTTCATGCAACTAGGCAGGGGCTTGAGCGCATCATGGGATTTCCAGCTGTCAACACATTGTGCTTGGTATTTTCCAGATGCAGATCATTACAGCATCAGCGACATGCATGCCTGGGACATGTCCCACTGCATCAGGCGCCAAAGCCATCGCAGTGTCTGCAGGCGTCGTCTGCAACGTGTCTGCTAAGCCATGCCTCCCGATCGGCCATCGATGCCAAAAGCCTTTTTCATTAAGGCAGTCTGTCATGGAGTCATCGCACAGCACTTTTCATAGCAACAGCAGTTGACTTGAGCTGCTCTTGTACTGATATGCCGGGATATGAATGCAATGTGTAGGATCTCTGAACAAATAAGATCATTAGCAAGTGCTGGATGCTGGTAACTAGTAAGCTGTACGTCCCTGCAGCCTCCGTACTCTTAACGCTACAAACAACGCTCCGGCCCACCCCCAGCCTTCTGCATTACTGCAGTGTGTGCTGCCAGTTTTGTTTTGGGTGGTTGCTCGAGCCTCACGTTGACGTTTCTGGCATCCACCCGTGACGAGCATGCCGCGCAAATTTTCTTTCGAGCGGCCGCGCAGTTCGTCACTGGCTGGGAGGCCACATCGCGAAGGCAAACATACTAGGTTTGGAGCTCAGGTCTGACTTTGGGCCGTGCAATTGCGCGCTTGCAAATCTCGGAAGCCCGAGCTCTTGCATGGAACATCCTCTGTGTTGTTATGCCAGATGAGAAGAAAGGCCTCGCGTGACTCACGTGTAGCGAGTGACAAAGAAGCCCTGTTGCAAGCTTCTTTTGTCGCCTGTGACCATAAGGAAGCAATACATCGAGTGAGTGTTGTCCTCAGCCGGCTCTTCAGCTTCAAGGCCGCTGTCTCTTGCCGCATGCAGACCGCTGCCAGCTAGACACAACCTGCAGGATGCTCGTTGATCACGGTGTGCATCGACACAGGCCCATGGCTTCAGGTTCAAGGTCAACATGCTGCACGCATTGCGGTGGAACAAAAAGATGACTGAGCTGAGCATGCTGAGCACTATTCAACTGTTCTGCTGAGGACTTTGAAGCTTGGCTATGTGTGTTTCTCGAGCTCTCAAAAGGCTGTTGACAGTACTGATCATATTGTCGTTCGCTTCAGATGAGCAACCCATCCTCGCCTGACACTCCTGTGGGTATGGCGGCTTTCATCTTATATCGTTTGTTGCTTGCAAAAAATGCACACACACGACGAACTCACAGACAAACTTGCTTTGCATGGATGTGCTTTGCAATCTAGAAAAGCTGCACTGTAGGAGTCATGGAAGCAAGCTTTCACACATCATGTTGAAAGTGTCATCCCGAATGTCTCTGGCCAGGTCCCAGGAAACATTCCGCCATCACCCAGTTTTGGAAAAACTTTCCGAATGATCGTCCTCAGTCCTGTCTCCTGCAAAACTAGCCACATCATGATGAGGGCTGTATGCTTTAACCTTGACATGTGACCGAACACCAACAGAATGAGCTCTCAAACAAAGCTTGCTGTTTTGGATGATGGAACTTGGACTCGTTGAGCCGTGCTTCTCTGAAATTCAGACAAATGGCCAAATCTTTGTAAGCCCGCAAACGACAAACATCGAGAGTCGAGAAAGCACTTCCAAAAACAAATGTAGAGGTGTCATTTGGAGTTTGGCCGGCCAGGTGCCAGGAAATAATTCCGCGGATGCCCATTCTGGAAGAGTTTATTTATGTTCGTATTTGAGTGTCGTGCGTATGCAGACAGACTCGGTTTTCATCTTACAGCGTGCATTGTTTTCTCCGCAGGAGATCTTGGGCAAACTGCCATGGCTTGCTGAAGGCCATCTTACTGCGTGCCAACGCCGGGGAACGGCTGGCGGGGGTCAGCTTAGGGCAAGTCGGGGGCTCGTTTCACATGTTTTTGACGAGTACAGGTCTGGCACGCAGTTTTTGCATGCCTTGCGCACCGCGACGTGAAGCTGGCCAACATCTTGCTGCTCATTACATTGACTGTTGTTGTTGGTGGTGGTGCTGCTGCTGGTG
>CAJNIZ010043640.1:0-44320 GCA_905231905.1 Symbiodinium pilosum | reverse complement strand
AAGTTGGGCTTTCCCATTGTTGGCTGTCTGCTGACATCCCTTCTTCTCCACTTATGTCGTCCTCTTCTTGTTGTTGTTGTTGTTGTTGGTGGTGGTGGTGGCGGCGGCGGCGGCAGCGGTTGCGGCGGCGGTGGCGGTGGCGATCATTGAACACAATCTCAGGCTCGGATTAGTAAAGGTGGTCGCATTAGAGCGAAATTGGGCTGGAACGGAATATTCTAAATGGGTACGGATTAAAGCGAGATTTGGTCTGCACGGATTAATAACAATACAAAAACAGAATAACTCCATGCTCGGTTCTGGAAACGCCCACGCAGAGAGAAAAACAAACAGCGAGAAGACAACCAGAGAAGCCAACCAATCTAAGCAACCGAACCTTTAATCAGGTTGTAGTTAGTAAACTAACATTTTTAGAGTTCAATCTCCCGATCTCCTGTGATGCGAGGCACGTTGCCTTTCTTACAGGCCTCCTGCTTCCAGAGGTAGAGGAAGAGACTCTGAGCACTGCAAACTATCGATTTCTTATAATACCGCTTATTGGAACAACCCAGGCAACCATTTCTGCTAAGGGGTACCATGCTGAGACCGCCGGAACGGAATAATGACCATTAAAAAAAGTAAAGGCCCTGACAGGCATGGACCCCAGAATCTGCAAAAGATGAATAGGTTTAACCGCAGATATAACCCAAGCCTTAGGCCTGGAGATCTGCAACTAACTACTTTTTAAAACCGCTTGCCGGCAAACCGATTCCATTCCGATTCTCCGATTTGGAGCACGGCAGAAACCATCGATTTCTTATGAGACCACTTCTTGGAACAGCCCAGGCAATCATTTCTGCTGAGGGGTGGTATACCGACACCGCCGGAGTGGAGTAATGGCCAGTAAAAAGGGTACGGAAGAATCCTGGCCCTGGCAGGCGCGGACCCCTAACCCCAGGATCTGAAGCAAGATGATTTTTTTATTGTCGAATATTGCCGATATATCCCAAACTCAAACCTTAGGCTTGAGGGTTTAGGGCGTACGGCTTAGGGTTCATGAGTTTCTTTGGGACACCCACAGACAATTTTTCCCAAATGTATAATGCCCCCCCGGACTATTTTGAAGGGTGCTCTCCGAAAGGGCACGAAGACAGCTCAACGATCGGAGAAGACCGGCTGCAGCCTGCAGAAAGTCAGAGACCCCGCCGTCTTCTCAGCAAGCATTGTGCAATGATGATAACGTGCAGGCCGCTGTGTTGAAGCAGGCTGCTGAACAAGTCAGTAAAGATGCTGAACAAGTCAGGCAAGACATTGCCAAGCTTGAGGCGAGAAAAGCCGCCCTCGAAGCGCAGGAAGTTGTCCTCGATTCCTTGTCGCAGCAGGTTCAGAAGAGGGTGAAAGACAGGGCTCGGAAGCTTGAAGAAGAAGAGCGTGAACAACAACGCCAGGAGGAACTGAAGCGAAAGCGCCAGGAGGAGGAGCAAAGATGTGAGGAAGAACGCCAGGCGGAGAAAAGACGGAAGCAACTGGAGTGGCAGGCCCAAGAACAGCGAGGTCCAAGAATCTGGGCACAGTGCGCCGCGAAGGATCACTTGCTCAAGAATTTTGACAGGACAGCGCTGCAAGTTGCTCTTGGGCAGAGTGGGTACATCACGCTCTGGGATTATGTGAAAGGCCACGCTTGGTGTGGAATTCCGACCCGCTTGTACAACAAGCTCAATGGCCGGGGGTATCATCAGTCGCATGCAAAACTGGTGGCATTGAGTCCGGATTCAGATGCCTTCTACGTTCAGTTTAGCGATGGAGACTGTGACTGGTTCAGCTACAGTGCTGAAAGCTTTAGGCAGGCTCTGAACGATTCTTCGACTCCTTCAGTGGTTGCACTTGGCCCAAGACGCGCGTGGTATGTAGGATGGCCTGATGGGAGGTGGCAGTCCAATGGTTTGCCCAGAAGTTTGCTCAATATGCTCAACTCGAACAGACACCGGTCTGTGGCCTTCATGAGCATCTCTGGCTTAGACATTAGCTCCAAGGATGATGACTCTCGAGACAGTGATGATGACTCTCGTAGTCCGAGCGAGGATGAAGCATTCTGAAGAAAAGGTGGTCTACCAATTCCAGGAACCTAAATTCCGCATGTGAGGGAGGCTTCTGTGCTTCATTGATTTGTGGAGTTGCTTGGAGCCTGCAGTTCAGACATGTAATGACGATGACTTCTGATTCTGCTGCTTTCGCAGCCAGCTTTTCTTCAGCCACAAGCCAACTTAGTCATTGATCTTGAGGGGATAAGCAGCCATGTCCTTCGTCGAGATTTCTGGCAACCCTGAACTTGCTTCTTCCTTGGCTTCTGGGCTGCATGCGGACGGGCGGAGGACTCAAGTTGGGTCTCCGCAGGCGGCCGAGACAGCGGAGAGGTTTTCGGAGTTTTTCGATGCTCAGGAGCAGCGGGACCGCCCCTCGGCAGCACCATGACAATGCCAACAACTTGCTGCAGGGGGCTTCGAGACTTTTAGATCAGGGGTGTGTGGCCCTGACTTTGCTTGTACAGTACAGCCTGGCAAGCCAGGGAGCGACGCAATGCAACTGACGGCGGAGGGCATTCAGAGTTTGGCACAGAGGCGGGGGCTTCAACTGGAACGATGGACTATGACATAGACTTTGTTTTTCATGCTGGAGCTTCTATGTCAGCTGGATACGTTTCAACCCTGCCCTCTGCGACGTTGGCTGTGCATCCGTGACCCCACTATCTGTTCGACTTGGTCTAGTACAGTAGTTTGTTTCTTTCTTTGACCTGGGAATCATGCGTGTTGCCCCTACATCTCGGACTTAGCTTCGTGGCTGGGGAGGTGCCACGACCTTCCGTCTGCGAGCAAGGATTGGGATGTCACAAAGCTTCACACGCCTGTGCAGTTGTGTCAAGAATAATGGGGATTTCGGATCAGAGCCGCAGATATGAACATGCCTGCCTCCCACAGCATCTCGGGACACCGCTCACACTTCTCAGAAACTTGCCCACAGACACAGAGTCGAGAACAGCGGACTGACGTGCTGAAAGCATGTTGTTTTGTAATTCATCTGTGACAGAAACTGTTGAGAGGGGATGCTCTACTGATCTGAAAGTGCTGATGCAGTGGCAGAGCTCGAAGCAGGAGACATGTCAAGTCGCAGAGCTGGTCCGAGATGCAGCTTTGCCAGCTAAGATTGCTTTTGGAACAATTAGATTGCGACAGTACCATAAAATGTTTGTGAAAACCCATATAGAGTTAGCTGATGCCGGGCCTTGTATGCACTGGGCTCCAGAAGTCTGCCGAAACACGACTAAGGCCACCAAGAATATGCTCAGCTGCGTGGATGAGACTTCCAAAGGATGCCACAATGAGCTCCTGGACATGATTGATGCTCGCGAACGCCACTTGCTTTGCAGTGTCTCCCGAACGGGTAGATCATGGGTTACACAGTGTATCCTGGGATAATGTTCTGCTCTATGCGCTGACCTTCGGTGTGCAGGCAGACACTTTGAGCTGGTCATGCTCATTGCGCAGGGCGGTCACCAATGCGGCGATCTTGTCCAAGCGGTAATGGATTTATACCAGAGGATCAACAAGATCTTCGATGTCGAAGGCATCGTGCTTTAAGAAAGAGCTCTTGCCGTGTTTTTTTTGTATCCATGCCACCATAGATTGGAGTGTCTTAGCTTGCTTGCCAGGATCGGGAAACGCAGGTAGCAATGTCCGTTTCAACAGCAAGCACGTTCAACAAGAACTGCAACGACTGGACGCGGTGCTTGCGGACCTTGTCCAAACGGAGAAGAGTCTCATCACAATCAGCAGTCCAGAGAACGGTGCCAAGTTAATGCAAGCAATCCAGTCCGTCAACAAGCAACTGTTCACATGTGACATCTTGGAGAACGTGGCAAACGCCTTGGAAGCTCACCTCCGCCTTGAAGAGCAACAGGACGAGGTCCACAAGCGCCGCAGTGAAAGGCAGGCGATGGTGTGGGTGGCGGAAGCCGAGATGAATTCCCTTAAAGCTCGCGCGCAACATGCTGAAGAGCAACGCAGCACGGCCAAGCGCAGCTACATGGGCATTAGTAGAACCACTTCACTAGCCATTGGTTTGGTTCTAATAGTGCTGCTAAATGTGCATTGCCTGAAGGTCTTATTGCTGTTGTTCAAAATTTGTGGCAGCTCAAGGAAATCTCCAGGCAAAGCAAGAAAAGCTGGAGCAGCTGAAGTTGAAGGAGTACATCTCGAGGGATGAGCTGCTGCGCAGCCACAAGGAGCGGAAGCAACAGCTGGAAAAGCAGCTGGAGGAGCCTGGTTGCATGGCATATACGTCTCCATTCCAACATGCAGATGCCCCGCAGATGCCTCCTTTAGTTCTTCAGTTGCGGATTATGCTGTCAACTCAAACCTACAATTGAAGGAGCTGAAGTCCAGGAAAGAGCAGGAGCAGAGCAAGAGCAACGCGCCCATCCAACTCTGCCAAGACAAGACTCTGGAGCTCCAGAAGCAGCTCTTGAAACTGCGTCTTTATTCATTGGGATTTGTTGTTTGCCGTGCTTCGAGCCTCACCTACCTCAGAGCTGAATGTTTTGTTGCTTGGAAGGAACTTGGATGCATTGAGCATCAACCACATTATGCTGGTTGTGGACACTTGGCTTGCCAAGAAGCTGCAGCATGATAAATCAAGAAGCTCTGCACATATGGGTCGGGGCAATCCTCACTTTGCATGAAGCCATTGGGAACTATCAGGACAAAAGCGCGAGCATGGCCGGACCTCGATGGCAATCAGTGCTTCGTGCCGTCAAGGCGTTTCAGGCTGCCTGCATCAGTAAGGGCTCACAGGACCGGAATCAAGCTGACAAGACGACTATGGGATAGTTTGGATGTTCTCGGGTTGGATGGAGAAGTCCGATGTTGACCCGCTGTTTCCGGGGACCCAAGTTATCCGTACAAGCCGCGACCCTCCTACAAGGAAACAGGATTTACGCAAAGCTCTGTGTCATTTTGTGTGACTTGTGCACGAGCCTTCACCCACTTGAATGACAGAGTCGCCCACTGCCCCTGTCGCTGTGCAGGACAGAGTGAGCGTGATTCCCTTCGACATAGAGGCCTCAACGCTGGTCAAAGCATCTCCAGTCACAGCTGATATTGCCACTTGTCACTTGAAGCAGCGAACACTTCAGTTTGAACATCGATGAGCGTGCCTTCAACATGTAAGCTGAGGCTGGTGCCCTGAAAAAGGTGACTCCTGACAATGGGACTCGGTACGCTCCCGCATGGAGGCAGATTCAGGAGCTGGGCGCTGCAGAAGTTTGTTCATCGTTTCGCTTGGGCCAAGAGGAAACACTCGCGAGGTAGGACTCTAGGCAGCATGCAACTGCTTCGTCACACCCCTGTATGCAGTCGGTGAGGAGTGCGCCAAAGGAGAGCCTCTGCATGCTCGAATCTTCGTCATTTTTCTCAGCGATGGCTTGACTACGCCGCAAGACTTGAGCGAGGCTGCGGCAATTGCTGAACGCGTGCATTCAGATGCAGCCGCACTGAACAGATCCATGTGTGCCTTCTTCGTGCATGTGGATGACGCTCCATCACCTCTGATCGAGAAGTTCCTGATGCCTCTTGTGAAGGCTTCTAACGGTGGGCAGTTCAGCAAGTCCCTGGGAGAGAGTACGATTGACCTACTGCGGCCTGTCGGCACAGCCGACCTGGTTCCCCACTTTGACCGACTAGCTAGCTATGTCAATTTGGAAAAATGTGTGCTGGAGAGCAGGCTGTCAGTAGTCAAAGCACAAGAAAGGGAGAGCAGGGCCAAGATCTCAGAGGAGTTGAAGGACATGGAACACTTCTACAAGGAACAGATGCGAAGCTTGTCGCGAGCAACCAACCTGGCTGAGAAGAGCATGAAGACGGATCAGAAGAAGATGCAGGAGCTCTTTAACGCTATGGTAAGTGAAATGCAGGAAGAGGTTTGGGACCTCGAAAAGTCCTTTGAAAATGCGGAGCAGAGGCGTCTGCAACTTGAAACCGCTTACAAGAACGCTGAAGCGGCCTACCACAAAGAGAAGAACCAGTTCGAGCAGAGCGCGGAAGATCACAGGATGATGTGCGACAACTTGTCCAAGATGTGCAGGAATCAGGCAAGCCAAGTGGATAAGATTGGCCAGCAGCAAGCCCGGTTCCTTGATCAGTTTGGCACCACAGACGCTACAATCCTGAAGAAGCAATTGGAGAGTTTGCGTCAGCTCCAGAAGCAGCTGCAGCACAGCAGCGTGATTGAGCAGGACCCCGCTGTTGGCTCCGAACCAGTGTGCTGCAAGCAAGTTTGTTGACCGGGCCTTCTGATGTATGCCAAGCATCACAACACTTTTGAGCATACCAGCCATGAGAGTTGTTGGGTCGCTCTGCCTGTGAGCGCATGTGTTTTGGCACGGCGGCTGCCGGGAATCAGTCTGGGGAGTTGCATCTACTTTCAGTGTCTCATATGGCTAGCCATATGACATCATGCAGGATTTGTGCTGCATGCTGCACAGCATGGTCACCTTCACGACCTGCCTCAAAGACAACATCATCGACCCACTCCCAGGAGGCTAAAGTTTGGGTCTGTAGAACGGATCATGATGACTGCCAGCCCTGGCCTGCCAATGCTTTGTTTGATGGGGGGGGCGCCGGAGTTGGCCTAGGATCCACTGAAAGTGTCCTAAACGTTTATCGTGATTCCTGAGTCGTGCCAAGCAGAGGGCCACCGGAAGATGCAGCAGAGAGGTGTTTGATTCGTTTGCTGACATCGAAGCTTGCACATGCGGTCGACACCATCTCTTTGTTGCCCAGCTGTTCAGAGAGATACTCATAGTGGTGGGGTTTCGTGATGTTTAGACTTTGCAGGCACTGACAAAATCTCCAAAGCCAAGGCGGGTAGTCTGTGCCTGCGGCCTCTCAGTTCATGTGCGATGGTGTGATCCGCCTCCTGGATGCCCTGACATCCTCGGCCATCGCGGCTGGCTCAACGCAGAGGGCCACGACGAAGAGATCACATGTGGGTGAAGGCCGCGCCCCGGGCCTCAGAGTGAAAAGCATGATCGGCAGGTTGCTTATGATGGTGCCGGCCTCAGGGAGCCGTAGTGGGAAACAGTATGAGAGCAGCAAATTTGAGGAGACATGTTTGGAGCGTGCGCAGTGCAGGGGCGAGGACACTGCAAAATTTTGGCAGGCCGGCATTGCTGGCGAGGCAGGAGTTTTCCAGGACGCTGTTGTCGGCGACGGGGAGCTCCAGGCCCACTTTTGCAACATGGTTGGATGCCTCGGTGGCGTGAGCCCAAGGGAGATTGTGATCTTCTACGGCGGCCAGCTGGGCATCGATTGGGCCATGAGCGGCTATGGGATGACGGAGGGCTTTGACGGAGGCCAGGTCTTCGAGCATGGAGTGCTTGAGGGCTGTTGCTGGCATGGCTGGCTTTTGGGTGATCCACCTGATCCCGGTGAGGGTGTTTGTGGGCAACTTGGCTGGTTCTGTGAACTACCTGGCTGGCGGCATGGCCTTCGGGGAGTACGTGTTGGAGAGGCGGCACACCCTGGACCAGGCGGCGGAGCAGCGGCTACGGAGCATCGCAGGCAAGAGAATCAGATGCAGCAGGCGCTGGTCTCAATCATTGAGCTCCTGATGTCGGTTGTTGCGAGCTTGGCGGGCAGTGACCATCCGGTCCAGAAACAAATGGCTGGCATCACTGGGCTCCTTGGCGTCCTGCGCGCCGGCCGGGAGGATGCGATTCTTGAGGAGGAGCAGCCACCGCCGCCTCCTTGGCGTCAGGTGACCTTCCAGGCGGAGCCGGACACGACTTCCTTCGTCACCGAGGGGGCCCTCAAGCCGATCCCGGGGCAAAAGGGTGGCAAAGCCAAGGCGGGCGGAACCATTGGACAGGGCAAGGGCAAGAACCTCAACTTGGAGGAGGGCAATAAGAATGGCTCAGGCAGCACAGGCGGCAAGGGGGGCAAGGACATTGGAGGAAAGAAAGGCCATGTCAAAGGCGGCAAGGGCGGCAAGCGGACTGGGGAGGATGCTAAAGCAAAGCTTCGACCGCAGGATTGGGTGGGCAACATTGTCGATTATGCCACAGCTTGTTCGCAGCTGAACAGCCTCAGTGGCTCGGTGCTCGTTTGGGTCAAGGATGAAGAGCAGGCGGACGCCCTTTCGCAGATGTTGCTCGGAGCCGGGACTAAATGCACGGCAAGGATGATCTGGAGATCGGCCACTGGATCATTCAAGGTTCCGGTTGAGTGTGCGGGGGAATTGATGGTGGAGAGTTTCGCCTTTATGGACTACACCACAACAGGCACTCCGCTGCCTTCCTTCAAGCAGGCGGCCAAGACGGCAAAGAAGGTACCCAAGGAGGTGGTCACCACAACTTTGAGGGTGGCGCTGGCTAAGGACTTCGTCGCCAAGGAGGTTTGGAAACAGGCCACCTCGGCACCCAGGGCGGCGATCCAGAAGTGGGGGCGCGAGGTTGCGAAGGCGGGCTCCGTTGCTTTTGTCAAGGACGCCTGGGGCTTTGCCGAAGAGACCAGACTCGGCAATGCGGCGGTGGTCGGACTCATCCGTGTTCCTGTTGATCGAGCTGCTGAGGTGCTTCAGTTGTCAGGGGAGCAGGGTGTTTTTGTCGAGCCGGCAGGGCGTGACAACGTGGTGCCATGTGAGATCGAGTGGCTTGACACGGTTGATGGCGAAACTTGGGGGCAAGCCGTGGCCAGGGCTAAAGCCCAAAAGCCCAAGTTCGGAGTCTTTTTGGGACGAAGGCAAGTTGGGATGCGATTGGAGGCGGGCAGTGCACCGAGGGCCAGCAGGATCCGGTACTTTGCGATCAAGAGCGCCCCCACGAACTGGCCCGACGAGCTGGTCAAGGAGATTGTGGAGGAGCAGACTTCCCTGAAGCAGGTGGTGGTCCATCGCAAGGCTACTCAGAAGGGAAGGGCAACCTATTACTTCAAGGCTCGGGCGGAGGAGGACAATGCATGCTACATGCTGCAAGTCGAGGATGCTTCTGTCACTTCCAGCCTCTGGGTGGTGCCAATCAGGGGCGAGGTAGTCCGCTCCAGCCGGCCAATCAGTGAGAAGGGCGGCTTCGTCTTCCAGCGTAGGGCGCCGGCACAACTTGGAGCAGACAAGCCGGAGGCCAAGAACAGCAAGGGGGAGGACTCCAAGGAGGAGGGGCCGCCGGCCAAGAAGCCGGCGGTTGCGCGGCAACAGCGTGCGGTTCCGGAAGGAGTCGCGATCAACAAGGTGGACGGTGACGGCAACTGCTTCTTCAGTGTGGTGGGCCAGGGACTGGGCAGAATCCGCAACGAGCCTGCTCTGCCTCCGGCGCGGGTCCGTGCTGAGATCTGCGCTCACATGAGGAAGCACCGTGCCAACTACGAGGAGTTTTGGAACGGCAAGGACTCGGATGGCAAGGACATGCAGGATTTCGAGGACTACATCAAGCACATGGCGGAGAATGGGAAGTGGGCGGGCAGTTTGGAAGCCTATGCGGCGGCAAAGACGTACAAGCTTGCGGTGTACATCATCCCCGCTCCGGTCGACATGGCGGCGGTAGCGTACAACTCCACTGCAAAGGCCAAGCTGGGACTCTGGTACACGGACAAGCCGGGCCACTTTGATTGGTTGTGCCCTCCCACGGGGCACGAGCTACCGGAGACGGTCACGGGCATGGCGGAGGGCACGCAACCAGGTGACTTTCCTAGAGGCGGCGCTGAACGGCAGGAGGAGGAGGGCTCCGAGGCCACAGTTTTCACTAGGATCGCAAGCAGGCCCAACTTCGACAATGACGGGGGCAAGACAGAGTCAGTGGGGAGGGCCACAGTCTTCACGAAGCTTGGTGCGCGTGAGTTTCCTGGCCCCATCACTTGTAAAACAGGAAACTCCCAAGACACTCGGCAGTCCATGGCGGGTGGAAGCACGGAGGAAGGGGCCACTGCGTTGAGGTCCAGCAGCAAGCGAGCCAGGCAGACTGAGCTTGAGGCGGCGCCATCTGAAGCGACTGCTTTCACTGAGGTGGCGGAGACCAAGGGCAAGACTCTGCGCCACTGGTTCGCGCAGGCACGCAGGGCGGGATCTGAAGCACTCACGGGCGTGCGCTCCTCGGCTTCGTCATCAACTATGGTGGTCGAGGATGAGGACAATGCCAGCACCGAGGAGATAGCGCCGCCGCCTGCACCGGTGGCCGTGAGGAGGTGGCGGGGCGGCGTCCCGCGGAAGACGCACAACTCGTGGAAATGCCCTGAGTGTGGGTGGAGCACGGGACGGACAATTTATTGGAGGCAGAAGAAGGCCTCCCATGTTTCCCATTTTCATCCTGACCTCAAGGCGGAGCTCAGCATGCGGCCGCAGCTTATTCAGATGGTCCCGTGGTCTGCGGCTACTTGCGTCCGGCGATGTCCCGTGGAGAACTGTGGCATGGGGCTCCCGGCAGTTGAGTCGAGTACCGATGCGAGATTGCTGGCCAGGAAGCATCACGCTAAGACTGTTCACCCGGATGAGCCCATCCAAATCTTCCGCCTGGCGCGGCGCACGGCGGACAATGCGAGAAAAGCAACCGTGGCCAGGCTTGGCGCTGGTGTGGCCAAACGACTCAATCAGATCAAGGTGGGAGCGGCTGGCGATCACGATGTGGTCTGCGTCAAGCTGCCGCCGCTTCCAGTCAAGGAGGGCAAGGAGGGCAAGCAGCGGAAGAGCAGGCGTGCTGTTACTCATGTTGTCTGCAAGTGCTGCAAGCGCATCGGTTTTTCCCCGAAGGAACTCGCAGTGCACCCGTGCAAGACGACTTCGCCTGGGAGTAGGCGGGCGGCCATGTTGAAGAGATTACGTGAGGCGCTTGACCAGGGCAAGCTCGACGCGGACGTGGAGGCCGGGGTCACTTTGGTGCTCAACCTGTTTGCGGAGGCGGCAACGCAGCCCTACCAGCAGCACCAGCCGAAGGCGATGGCCTGGCCGTTGGATGCCAAGACTTGGGAGGCGCGGTTCGTCTGCCCAAGGTGTAGCGGAGTATGGAAGCGGTTGCGGGACGTCGAGGGCAAGCAGTGCATGCCTGAGAGGAAGCGGGCTCGCTATGCCGAGGCTGCGCAGTTGAGCAAGCTCTCGGAGGTCGGGGGCGCAGTTGGAGAGGCGGCCACCAACATCCTCGGCTTTCTCAAGGTGAAGGGCGCCAAGGTCGCCGACGAGGATGAGACGAGGCAGGAGCTGGCGAGGGGACTTGGGGGTCATGCCTGAGTCGTTGTTGAGGGCGGGTACATGCAATGTCAGATCATTGGCGGGGCGAATGGGAGCCGTTATGGACATGGCGGCCGATGCTGGGCTACACATCCTTTGCTTGCAGGAGACCATGCTCAACGCCGAGGGCATCCATGCACTTCGTCAGGCCTTTCGGAGTAAGGGCTGGCACTTCATCCCGGGCAGCCTGACCTTCGACTCGCAGGGCAAGCCTGCTGATGGTGTTGCTATTGTGGCTGCTTGGCCGGTGGAGTTGATTGATTCCCCGATGGCGGCCTCCTTCCCTAGCCGAGTCATGACAATCAAAGCGCACCGACCGGGACAGCGTCCTTTGCTGGTCATCAACGGCTACTTCCCGGCCAACGATGTGGCTTTGAACCAATTCCTCACTCAGGAGGTGATCGCTTGGGCGGCCAATACTGGTGAGGATTATGTCATCCTGGCGGATTGGAACCGGGAGCAGAAACAACAACCACTTTGCGGTTATGCTGGCGGCTGGGGCAGTCCACGCGCTAGACCCTGACCCGTATTTTGACGGCGTTGGTACTCACCGCTGGGAAGATGGCTCCTACACGGGCCGAACCATTGACTACGGCATCGCTTCATTGGGCCTCGGAGCATCGCAGCGCCTTCAGTGCTTAGGGCCAGCGGACCATGACTTGATTGCATATGACATCCAACTCAAAGGCACGCGACGGGGATGGAGATGGCAGCCGAGACGCAAACTGAAGGAGGAATTGTTGACCGACTGGGATACCACTTGGGCAGCGGTCGAGGAGGACTTCCAGGGCTACATCCGGGATGCTGACGGTGAGGCGGCCTGGCGCCTCCTTTCCCTCCAGGTCGAGAACGCGATGGACTCCGACTGCAGGCGGGCTAAACCAAGGGGCGAGCCAGGCAAACCTGTACTCACTGAGGCCCACGCGGCCAAGCCACCGACAGTCCAGACCCTCCGTGAGCGCAAGCTGCGTCGAGCTGCGCGGCGGCTCATGGCAATCATCCAGAGGGAGAGGCAAGGTGCAGATGGGGGCCATGAGAGGGCCAAGCTCGCGCGCTACCTCAGGCACATTGTGGAGGCGTACCCTGACCTGGGCGACCTCGTCCTCCTCCAAGGTGATGAGCTGCTCGCGTTCCTTCAGCACGCTGCGGAGGCGGAGGAGACGCGGGCCAATCAGGCGCGCATTGAGGGCTGGAAAGAGAAGGTGAAGTGTGACCTTCCCCGGTTGGCTAGGTGGGTAAAATCGTCACTTGCAGAGAGAGCCACCCCGTTCAGCAATTTTGCGGAAGACCCAGACCCTCAAGCAAAGGCAGAAAGGGCGGCTCAAGAGTGGGGCAAACTGTGGCATCAAGATGGCCGTCCTGATGGGTGCCAGCTTCGTGATATCCTCAACCGACTTCAGATGCAGCAGGAGGCTGCTCCTTGCCCTCTGCTGGACGGTGACGCCTTACACAGAAGGGCGAGAGCTTCGGCCAGAAAGGCGGCAGGATGCGACGGCTGGTCTGGGCGCTACTGGAGCGCGCTACCCCTTAGCTTCTTTGACAAGTTGGCTGCTATTTGGAACCTCGTTCTTGGTGGGGCTCCCATCCCTGTTGCGTGGACTCAGGTACGTGTCTGCCTCATTGACAAGGAAGATGGTGGACAGCGGCCACTCGCTATTGCGGCGCTTGCTTGGAGGTTGGGAGCTTCGGCCGTGGTGCAGCAATTGACTTCGTGGATCAGAAATGTGTTCCCGGAGGAGCTCTACGGGGGCTTGCCCGAGAGGGGCGTTGAGGACGTCCACACTCAGCTGACCTACGAACTGTTCGTGCGGCGAGGCGGCGGAGCTTTGGCTGGTTGCAAAGCGGACGTGCGGAAGTGCTTTGACACGGCGGATCCTAAGCTAGCGATTGCTTGTCTTCGGCAACTTGGAGCTCCTGAACCCCTGCTGGACGTTATCTTCCGCTTCTACAATGAGCATACTAGGTGGATGATGGTGGAGGGTGTCTGTGCCAGACAGCCCATCGAGGCCGCTGCTGCTTTGCTGCAGGGCTGTCCTTTCAGCCCCCTCTGCTTGAATGCCATGATGGCGGTGTGGCTCGCGGTCGTCAAGGAGGCGCACACTTCTTGCAGGGTGGCCGTCTACCTCGATGACAGGAGCATTTGGGCTCGCCAGCGTCGCGGAGCCGCAAGGTGTGTTCAAAGAGCTATGCTGGCGGGTGCAATCGCGGACGAGGCACTAGGCTTTGCCTTGCATGCTGACAAGCTCGAGAGCTTTGGCGCCACGCAAAACGTCCGTGATGAGCTCATGGAGTTCTCGGACGTCGTTGGCATCCCCCAGGTCACGTTCCAGCTGTTGGGCATTCCCTACAACACCTCGAGGGCGGTCCCGGTCGCTACTTCCAGCCTCACGGACAAACTTGAGAAGAGGTGCAAGCGCATCCAGATCTGTGGACAGGGCTACGGTCTACGCAGGGCCCTCCTCGGCAGGCTGGTCATCCCTTTGTTCAGGTGGTGTTCACCGTGGATCCGGTGTCTCAAAAAGCTGACGGCAAGATGGGCGGGCGCCATTGAGAGGGCCTTGTGGGGCGGTGCGATTCCCAGAGGCCGATCGCGGGCTTTGGCATGGACTACCTGCGTCGGGCTGCATCTCTTCCCGGACTACGTCAATGCCGAGACTACTGTGCTTAGGGAGCATCGCCGTTTGTTGCTGGGTAGGCACGCGCACGAGGCCCCGCAGACCAAGGAGGCATTCGCTTACTTTGGCTGGAGGCGGGAAGCAGGCGTGTGGCACTGCCGGCACGGCTCTTTCAAGGCAGGGGCGATTGCGACTTCCGGGCTTCGCAAGCTGCTCCGCATGGATGGGGCTTGCAAACTTTTCATGGGGGACCCGAAGGTGCAGCAGGAGGGTGGCTTTGTTGGCGACTTTGACCTTACGCATCATCACTACCAGGCACTCCACGTTGAGGGCTATCAGGCGAGGGTTATGGTAGGCGGTGCAGCGGATGCCAGGCATGTCACTCCCAAGCATGGCGATGTCATGGAGCGCGCCTGTCAGTGTGGGCAGCAGGGGCCAACCAGGACCCACATGACATTCGAATGCCCTCGGGCTCCCTGGAGACTGGAAATGCGTTCGGCT
Organism: Symbiodinium pilosum; assembly: GCA_905231905.1. Taxonomy (NCBI): domain Eukaryota; class Dinophyceae; order Suessiales; family Symbiodiniaceae; genus Symbiodinium; species Symbiodinium pilosum. Next base: position 29,963 of record CAJNIZ010043640.1, on the reverse strand, counting down.
GTCGAAAGAAGGCTGTTGCTTCCTCTGAGGCCCCCGCCTCCGACGTGGGGTATCGCAGACTATGAGGCGGGCATCATCGAGGTCGCTGACTTTTTGGGCACGCTTGACCAGGAGCAGGTGCACTACGCGGCCACCGACGGTGGCTGCTTGTTGGCGAGAGGAGGCGAGCCGTGGCAGCGAGCTTCATGGGCTGTGGCTTTCCGCGGGGCTTCTTTCAAGGGCCTGGTCCAAGGGCCCGAACAGACACCTGCAGAAGGCGAAAGGGTTGCGGTTTTCATCCTTTGTGAGGCTTTGATTCTTCGTGGACGGCGTCTTCGGCTCTTGGTGGACAACCTCAGTGTGGCGGGACGGCTTAGGCAGGGCCGAGCAGCGTGTGAGAAAGGTGATCCGTGGTTCTTGTGGAGACGCATCGCTGCGGCAGTACCTTGGCTGGAGGTGGCGTGGATTCCGGCGCACAGCCGCAGCCCCGACTGACTGGAGGCCTCCCGAGGGCTGGCTCGGGGCTGGCGACTGTCGGGAGCTCAATGCCAAAGCTGATGCGGCTGCTGGCGAGGCACTTGATCCTCTTCGGCCGGAGGTCGCGCAGGCGGCTCGGATGGCTTCACAGCGCAGGGCGTGGGCGAGGCAGGCTATTGCCCAGCAGGCGGAGGCCACACGCAGCTTCCATGCGGAGTACATTGAGATGGTGAAGCGAGTGGTGCAACAGCGCGTGCGCGCGCACTGCTGAGCTTGAGCCTCGATGCGGAGGCCGCAGCATAGGTGGCATCGGCGTCAGGCCATCTTCATTTTGGAGACCCAGGCCGTCGTCGGCAATCAACATCAATCAATCAACCTCTCAGTTCATGTACAGGCCCAGGTGTCAGTCAGAAATTCGAGGCTTCACCTCTTTCCGGGTTCAAGCATTTATCTTTGTAGCCCTACGCTCCAGAGTTGGATTAAATGGGCTGCAGCGTTGCTTGCTGAATCTACTGTGGACCGACCTGGGCAAAAGAGTTCTTGGGGCCACATGTTATCAAACTCTTTGCTACTCAGTACTTCAGCTGTCGGCACTGCCTTCATTCCAAGAGCACAACGGTCTCTATGAGAAGCTGCAGACTAGAAAGGAGAGCGTTGGCTCTCCCTTGGCCAGGAATGCCTGGCCGCGACCCATTGCCCACCGCCAAAACCTCACGTTAATGCCCTGATCCTGCCACAAGGCCCCCTTCATGTGTGGTGAAGAATTGAAAAGGCTCGGGTCAACCAACAGCTCATCACAAAATTGCGGCTCCGAACACCAAGCATCCAACCCGGATCCTTCCTAGAAAGCTCTGATTCTGAGGGAGCTTGCAAGCGAGTTTTTGCAGAAGACGGAACAGGAACTATCGACAATCTCAAGCGTCAGGAGAATCAATTCGAGAGGTCAAGGAGAAGTGAGGATGTTAGGCAGATACGTCTGGAGAAATCACGCCTGCAGCTGGTGGATGAAGGCCACTAGACAAATCATGGAGCCATCAAGCCGCCCATAGAGGGGACTAGCAATGGGAAGTAGTACCATTCTGACCCGTGCCCTAAGCGCAGCAAAGACAGTCAAACATGGGCAGAGAATGGTAGGCTTTGCAAGAGATGAGTGATGAAAGGTAGAATGCCAGCGTGCAGGTTGTCCTGAAGAAGCTCTTGAAGCAGCGAAGGCTGAAGTACAAGGAGCACAGCAAAGTATTTCCAAGCCGTGATGGAGGGTCATGTTCGTTTTAAGCAAGTGTTTGCTCAAACAAGTGACGTCTTGCACAGGTGCGGATTTTTCGGACAGCCAAAAGAGTTGGTATGGACGTTAATTGATGCCTCGCTTGACAGCATCTTTCTGCCACGGCGATTAAATCACTGCAAAAGCTTTGGGTTCCCCCGACCCGCAACAGAATGACGCTCCCGCAGATAGATGCCCGCATCAAGAGAGGGTCCAAGTTGCATCCTCAACCTTTGGCGCCCCACAATGGTCCAGCTGAAGGCATGATCTGCAGTCAGCAGTATGCAGGGACGGGGCCAGCAATCCCGAGAGCCTACAGTCTTTGCCTAAGTTTGTATTTGAAATTGTTTCAGGACCTTCCAGAGGAGGATATGCAAACCCTGCCCCTGGGTTGAATTTTAAGGCTGCCTCTCGCAGCCTTGTGGCACAAGACTCTGTCACACGAAGGCTGCATACAAATGTCATGTAGCGTTACTATCGCCTGGCTGCACTGACGATTGGCTCACAGTCTGAACCCCTGTTGTTCTGAATGACATGGCGAGAGAGATTGCAGTGCACCACTGCCGCATGCATTGGCATTCCATTTAATTTGTTCCCTGAGTTTGCACCTCACACTAGGGGCTTGTTCCTCCAGCGCTTGCCTCGCCACAGTCTTGTTTTATGGTGGTCCCTAATTTCTCGCGGCTCCGGTGCACTCCGGTGCACTGGCAAGCTTAGTCTAGAAGCATTCCGGAGTGTGCTCAGGAGAGTGCCCTCCAAAAATGCTACAGGGCGATCTTGAACTTGTTGCTGATCGGGGAACTTGCAACCAGGTCTCCGTAGGCGGCATTGGCTTTCATATGTTTTCATTCCTGAGCACTACAGAATACTGCAGGCATTACTGTCTCATAGCGACATGATCCAAAAGTCAGGCTTGCGCTGCAGCTTTTGCCGCCAATCACCAGGGCTTTGGATTGTCCTACTAGGGCTGGAGTGTGCGAGAGAGCCTGCACGCCATCTCAAACCCAAGGTTGAAATACGAGGCAGAGGTGCAGCGTTTGGACCCCGAGGACTCTGCCAGTGCTGGTGGCAGCTGTGTAGCGCTGAGACCGCGACATGCGTGGCAGACCAGTGAGGTACTCCTACTGATGGTTTTCCGTGCTGGTTGATTCGGCGGTACCCGGGCAATGTAGTCGCGCTCCGAAGCTCAGAAGCAGCAGCCGCAGGACGTGTACAGGCCGATCAATGCTGCTGGCATCACAGCGGAGCGTGCCTGTTCATTACTAGAGACAAGGGAGTGGTCAATTCTAGGGTTGTTGCAGGCTGCCAGCAAGTGCTAGCACGGCAGGCAGTAATCAGACCTGAAGGGCAGGAATTGATTGCAGGACTACTCAAAGGGCGGGTGGGTGTGTGGGTGCGGTAGGAAAGTTCTAATGAAGGGTTTACGCAGGATACGCAGGGCTTTCCAAGAGCGCAGCCCAACTTGAAATGCACCCGCATCATCGGCAGCACTGGTCCCCAGGTATTTGCGAAGCTGTGGATGAGATGGACAACGAAGCGGTACTGCAGCTGAGAAAGGAAGCTTGGATTAGCGGCCCATATTACTTGTCTCTTCTTCTGAAGTGGTCGCTTGTGACTTCTCATGGAAAACTTCCGCAGATACTACTGCCGCCGCAACGCACACTGCTACAGAGGTACATCAGCAACTGTCACTGCAAAAAGGGTCAAATGCCACTTTCGGGTGGACCATGCGCTGATGGGAGGGCAAAGAGCACCCAATTCGAATGGCCGTCCTTACCCCAAGCTCACTTGCGTTGCCTTGCATTACCCAACACGGCGCTACTTGATTTTTCTGGGATTGTCCATTCTGTTTCAAGAAGGCGTGAATCTGTCGTATGCCCTGAATGCCTTTGGTTATTCGTTTAAGTGGACATGTATGTAATTGCAAGGTGGTGAGCCCATTTTTCACACGTTTCTGCTATTTGCTCCAGGTAGCCCCGGAACCCTGGACTTCAAGCAAGTAGGTAAGGCCATACATAGCCTCCTGCTTGCTTGCTCGCTGAAGAGAAGGATTCTTCAACCTGTAGTGACTTTGAGAGAGACTCCCAGTAAGTGAGACTGGCAAAGCCCAGCTCGGGGAGCACCGGTGCACACCACCTGTGCAGAGCCTGAATTGCAGCCCGCTTACGGCGCACTTGACCCACTCCCTCAAGGAGGAGATGGGCCAAGTGGCGCAAGTGAGTCAAGTGTGGCAAATGGGTCAAGTCAAGTGCATTGCAAGTGGGTCCAGTGGCGCAAGTGTGTCGAAAGTGGGTCAAGTGCACTGAGGCAAGTGGGTCAAGTGGGGCAAGTAGTAGCAAACAGTTTTCCTTCCAGACACCCAAGCAAGCGTGTCAAGTTTGCAAGTGTGTTGCAATCAGTTACCGGTCCCTTCGTGCACGCGCACTGCAACATGAAGGCCAAGGGATCCCCTTACCAAAATCAAATGCAGGCAATCAAACCAAGCAAGTCGATGTGCCAGATGTTGTAGTCCAGTTGATGTCTGCAGACGCAACATGCATTTTAGGCCAATGTGGGCAAGAGAATCCTCAAAGTTCCGCAGTCTGAAAGGTGCTCTGCTAGGCAAACGTGGTGCAACATGTTAGCTTTGTTTGACGTTGAGGCGGCAACGACAACTAACATGAAGGCCCCAAGTTTCAGAATAACCCAAGGCTGTTGCATTTTGAATCGCGCAGCGCATCAAAGCTTTCATGCGCCCAAAATGCTTGAAGGGCACTTGTTATGTTGACTTCACCCCTGCTCCTTAGGTGTATTTGGACACGCCCAGCCATGTTGAGTGCGAAGGACCTTGTGGCGCTGGTCCATCAGAAGGCTTACGAGCTGGAGGAATGCGACACGCAGGCGGGAAAGCGCCTCTTCAAAAATCTTGCCATGGGTTCCTCCTGTAGGCGAACTAGCCTGGTTGTAAGCGGACTTCCGGGAGATCCAGAAACCATACTAGCTTACTGACGACTAAGGGTGCCAGAGCCCGGAATCTTGCAAGGCAGTTCGAGAGCACAGTGCTTACAAATGCAGCCTTGCGCAGAAGTGCCTCGGATAGGACATCGAGGAAGCCAAGAGATGCAAGAAGAAGGCGCTGAAAGAGAAGAAGGCGCAAGACGATCAAAGGATGCCCCAGGGCGATTCATAGGTCTTTGTCACGAGGCAGTTGCATTGGAGGAGGTCCTTGTCAGTGCTGAGTGCAGGCGGAGCTCACAAAGAAAGAAACGGAGCTGAAGAATCAGAAGATCCGCAAGCCTGCATCCAAGAGCAATGCCAGCACAAGCTGCTCGTTCTAAATTCCGGCTCCGTTTCTTTGTTCCAGATCGGCAACCCGAAATTCTTCCATGCCAGGTGATGACGACGATGTGGACTCCAACTGGGAGCTCGTCAACGATGTGCAGGAACAAGTTGACGATATCAAAGATGACGTCAAGGTGCTTGCAACAACAACTTACGGCGCATTTGCCAGGGTCTGGTGTCTAGAGGGATTCACAGCGTGCACCCTATTTGCTTCTACGCTTTGGCAATATCATGCAGTATCTGCTAGGAGGCCATGGTCAGTCTATGTTGCGACATGGAATCCATTTCTTCAGCACGCCTCTGCTGCTCTGTTTTCCCCTGCTGGTACCTTTAAGGATCTGGAGGCCGCCATCAAGGAGCTTGAAGCGGAAGCCAACAGTTCCAAGACTCAACTCAGCTGCGTCAGGTTGCCACAATTAGACAGTCGGACTCTCCACGTTCCCGCACCGCATGCAAAGACGTACTCACATTTCTTGTCGGTGGAAACTGAGGTTTCCGGAAGGCGCAACAGGCAGTCTGTTTTGGGCTGAGTCTTGCAAAGAAGGTTGCGCAGGTTAGGGGCCAGCCGTGATGGTGGTGTTTTGCATGGAGGTGGCATGCAAAGGACATGTCACTGTGCCCGCGCGCATCAGCCTCGTGACTGACAAACTGTTCATACAAGTTCGCTCTGGCAGGCAACGTGCAAGAAGCTGGAGCCATGCACGCGGATTCTGCAGATCCTTGGCAAGCAGACCTTGAAAAGTAGTGGTACGCTCTTGATTGCGTAGTGGATTGTAGAATGGAGCCTGGTCTACTTCATCTAGAGTCAAGGACTGCCTGAACGCATTGCTCTCTTTCAGTGAAAGCTCTTGCGTTCTTCCCTCGCCTGTGTCTTCATCCAAGAAGCCACTCCTCAGTCCCTCTGACAGGTTGGCTGTGGAGATTTGCTGCACCACATTCCGTGAGCAAGTGGCTGAAGAGGCCACTTCCCTGTGCAATCTGAAGCAGGCTTGCTTTGTGGCTAGTCGTATTGCGGTTGCGGGGCTCTGCAACTTTGGCAATCTCAAAAAGGCTTGACCAGTGGCTAAGTCAAGAAAGATTGGCACTCATGGTTACGGCTCAAGAGGAGAGCTCCTGCACGGACTGCATGGCATAGATGTCCTGCCAGCGTGCAGGGCTTTGACCGAGTCAAAATGTGGCAAGCTTCAACTGCAATGCCAAAATCTGTGGCAGCTTGTGCCCTGAAGGAGAAATCAGCACTGCGGGCCACCTTGGAGTCCTTCCGACCCTTTACTTTTCTCCTGTTTGCGTCCGTCCAGTTCAAGAACATGTGTGTGGGTTTGTATGTCATTCAGTGCACTGTAATCTTGGTACTGCCTTGTGTCATGTAAAGATCTAAGGCCTTGGTGTATGTAGGTATGCTGCAGCTTTAGCTATACCTGGGCCTTGCGCACTTGAGCTCCCTTGGCTGTTTGAAAAAATTGCCCAGCAACTGATTGAGCTGGTCTCTGCAACAAACACACGTAGCCTACCTTGGATCGGTGCCTAGACCAATCATTCCGAGTGGAAAGTTCTGAGCATGTCCAGGAACCAACATCTGCAAGCCCATGAGCACGTTCATGAGCATGACTCAGCAGGCCAAGAGTGCCACAGCTCCATTGGAGTCAATCGCTTGTCGAAGCCATCTTCTTCTCCAGGGTTTTCAGCGCTTCGAGAACTTCGGAGGTTTTCTTCAGGTTTTCTTTTCAGACTCTTGGTGACCTCCACTTCAGAGAGGCACGTTTGCTTTTCGCCTTGCACTCTGACGGTTTTCGCGCAGAATCTCAAACAATCTAATTACCAGAACAAGACACGGCTGCATGAACACTTTATGAGACGCATGAGACACATCAGGCGACAGGCCCACCTGACCTCCCTCATCTTACACAGAGCAGAACTTGCCAGTAAACAGGTGCAACGACAATGCAACAAACTAAAAAGGGGCCAAATGTGAGCCTTTCACACCGAAAGGTGTGCTCTTTGGATAAGACTGCAAACTGAGGTATGTTCATGGAATGCTCCTCGGTCTCTCCGCCTCTTCTCGTGGTGAATGGCTCTTCAAGCAAATTAGCTCTTCAGGATGCCGAGTGAGTTCGGCACACGAGACAGCGATGGTCCTGAAGATTGTGAGAGCAAGATCAGAAACTGGTGAGAGATTCTTGTGATTTGCCACCGCTGCTCCAGGCTGAGAAGTATTTTAGAGCTGGCCATTTTTGGCTGCGAGTCGCACGAAAGAAGCAGCCGGAAACCCGAGGATTAAGGTTGCAAATTGTCGGAGGTCATAGGCAGCAATGCTGGCTTAAATGCATTCTGTACCATCCCTCTGCTAGATACGGCCATTTGCTTTGAGAGTTTCGTGGTGCCTCGCAGCTTGCTCGAGCAGAGGAGCATCATTGTTCATGAAAAGGGAGCCACTAACTATGGCAAGGAGGCCTATAGTCATGGTCAGAAGCAGTGATTCATTGCACATTCCAGGAGTCAGATTTTGCTCCCAGGCTTCATGCAAAGCCAGGCGCAATAAATCACTGCTAAATACGAAGCCTCTGAATATTCAGACATGATTCTGCACACATCCCAGATCATATAGTGGGAGGGACGCTCCTCTGTGACAACCTTTCAGGTTGTCAGTGCAGCCTGCAATACCTAGGTTGAACTGACATGCCTGCATTTGCATAGGCAAAGTTTGCCCTGCAGGATCACACCTCCCAAAGTCCAGATCCACAGCGTACTGTGTCGCATGTAGTTAGAGTGTTTAAAACAGGCAATCAGGCAGATATCTAGGGCTTGTTTGTGCCTCATGTTGCCGCCCACTGGCATGTGGAGCTGCTGTGTTCCGATGCGTTTTTGAGCGCAGTCATGCTTGCTGCTGTCGTTTCCTTTCCAGGCCTGCAAAGATTCCATGCTTCCTTCCCTAGACAAAGAGCTGGTGGTAGCCAAGACGTCAAGGTCGACTGGAATAGGAACCGTCTTCCTGTTCACGCTGCTTGTTGGGAGCGTTCTGTCCCAAGGCGCGCGCCCCGGCAAAGCCAGCTTGAGTAATGCCTTTTCAATTTTGTGCGTGTCTCCAAGGGCTCCGGGAACGGACAGCCGGATGCCATTCAGACTGCTAGTAATCGATGTTATTTATTGTCTACGCCCCTTGCTGCTCTTACTGCAGGGGTCGATGTTTCTTTCAAGTGGTCCAAAAAGAAGCAATGATGTTTTTCTGCATGTGAGCCTTCCGCCAGGTGGTTGGATTCGTTAAAGCCCTAGCTGGCTTACAAATTGTCTTATTATCTTCGCAGCGGCCTGTGAAACATGCGCGTGCCGGTGGCTCACAGCTGCAATTGATAGAGTTCCCAGACAAGTGCCACAACTAAATGAGCCCAAATCTGAGTCCAGAAGCCTGAATCCAGGAACAATGCCAAAATTGCACGTATTCCAGCCATGAGTCGGCAGCGAATGGCCCTGGCCTGCCGTCCGCAATAACTTGTCTCTTGAGTATTGAAATGTCTGGCTCAGATTATGAGTGGCAGATGCTGGATTGGCTTCGGGTTGACGTGAGTCTCAACACGCATCAATGTGTCAGCTAGTAAAATAGACATTAACCGATAAATTTCGTAACGTGGCCTTGCTAAGTTTCGGACCCAACCCGCAAATCTATGTAGGAGGTGTCAGGATCCGCCAGACGATTGGGATTTCGGTGTACAGCTTTGCCAGCACATGGCGATGTGAGGTTGTGACTGTTTTTTGTTGTATCTGGGGATGTGCTACCTTGGCAACGGCCACTCAAACATCCTGGGTGCTGGACCTCTGCATACCCTTGCAACTGGCATGGCGTTCATGGATCATTTAGGAGAATAACTACAGTTACCTGAAGTCCTGGCAGGGCTTCCTCCACAACCCGCCCACGTCTTCAAGCTGTTGTTTGGTCATAGTCCCCAGATGATAGGTTGAATACTTTTGAATCGTCCAGATGGCATCCACGACAACACTGCTGACATTAGTGCAGATACTTGTAAATATTTCAGCTGGAATTATACTGCAGGGAGTTTGCGCTCGGGCGGATCACAAACAGGCTGAAATTATTTTATGGAGGCTGTGTAAGGATAAGCAGATGTTTGCTGCGCTGTCGTGCTCTTGATCGGGAACCTTCACAACTTTGAAAGCCCATTGAAAACACCACATTCATGCAGAATGTCATATTCTCGCTTTGCTAGCGGCAAGCCCCATTTCAGAACCCAAGGCTGTGCTTCTTGGGAGCCTGCTCAGTTACATTGCTGGCACAGACATCTCTGAGGCAGGAAGTTCGGCCGCTTTCAGGGTTTGGGGTGGAACTTGGGAACTCGGGCAACGTCAGGTTCGGATCCTCTGAGGATCTGCAGTACGACCGGGCTTGAGAGGTGCTCTGAACTTGCAGAGCGAAACCTCGCTGTTTGGCTCATAATTCATCAGCTGTCTTGAAGCCCTGACGCTCATTACTGAGTTTCAGCTTCGGCGCTAGCCTTTATACCAAGAACATGAAGGGTAACTCTCACCCTGGCCACATTGGCAAATTGCGCTTGTGCATGCCGCATGTTCCGGGCGGTGGGGGATGTATGAACTTTGCCAGGAGTGCGCGGTGCAGAGCTTGCTTCAGCTTCAGCAGTCAGAGGCTGCGCTGCAACAGCTTTCCACAGAGAGCGGCCTGCGCCGGCGCTTGGCAGCACTCAGCTCCGACTTACTGGAGGCACCACTGGGTTTCAGAACGTAGGCTCACAGATCAGGGCTAGACGGCCGTGATTCCAGCCACGCTCAAACTTGCTTCGCCCTGCAGGCTGTGCGAAGATATCCTAGCGCTGCTCTGAGCAGCAACAAAACCTTGGAGGCCGCTAGAGCCTTGCAGGAAGACCTGGATGTCCTGCAAGGGTATGTCGTCCTGGTGGACGTTGCAGCTGTAGAGAAGCTCAGAAGCGGCATTGCTCAGTGCAACGCAGCTGCAAAAGGTGCGTATGAGGGGCAAAACGGTGTGAATAGCTTGGAGTCCGCAATGCGAAACGCTGAAGAACGGCATGACGCCTGCAGGAGTGATCAGGTGCGCGTGCAGACACAGACTCACAAGTCTTATTACAAGTATTATTACAGGTCGTATCGATACCATTGGCATGTGTGGCGCTCACGTCGACGACCCAGGAGACGTTGGGGAGTATGGCGAAGATGGGCCAGATGGAGACGGGGCTACAAGAGCCAGGCTAGCTTATTGGCTTTCGCGCCTGCTGCTTCTGATGCAAACGCCAGCTGCGACGACATTCAGCACGAACTGGAACTATCCTTTTGCGACTTCCGCCAAAGCTTGACCCGTGCATGCTTGGAACTCGACATCTGCCGCTCACAACTGACAAGCAGGATGACAGAGGTTGGTGTTTCGCAGGAGCTGCTGAAGAGGGCGGAAGTTTGGCGCAAACAAGCCTTCACCGCAGAGACCCGGGCGCAGTGCTTTCTAGACTCGTTGTCCTCGGCAACTGGCGAAGCGGTTAATTGTGGCAACCTTGCGGTCGATACTTCTCATTTGGACCTGCCATTCCCAGGCCTAATGGCCTGCAACAAGTCAGCCGTGGAAGCCTACCCCTGCGGGCCTGCTTGGGTACGACAATACTATGGGAAGAAGCCATGGAAAGGATCCGCAGTGTTGGCTACCTGTACGCCTTGCCAAGTTAAGCTACCTGACGCCCTTTCCGAGTCCCCTGCACCACAAGGGTAAGCGTATGGACTCTTACCTTTGATTTCGGAGATTAACAAGGTATATGTCTATATAGCATGATATAGTTTGCAGTCTTACAAGAGGCCTGGAAATGCATTCGAGCCGTGGCCTGTCGAAGCAAGACCTTCGTTTAATGTCCAAACACCTAGTTTGGACCAACTCCCTCCACAGTGCATGCCGATGCTACTGCTTTCAACCAAAGCTTGTGAACTCAGCTTGCAGGGCATGTAGTGCTCGGAGGTAGGACACTTGCCCCACGCCTTAAGGGATGGGGCTGTTCATTCCCTGGTCACTCATGTGGGAAAGGCTACGCAAAAAGCGTTTGCGGCAACCATCCTCGTGCTTGCATACAGCAATGCGAGCTAACTCCAGGACATAAGAAGCTCGGGAGATGGTAGCTCTGAGTGCAAGTAGCTGTAGTTGTTCAGCAAGCTACACTTCGTTTGACGGCAACCACAGCTGCACATTGCAGCTTCGTGGCAAACATTCGATCAAAAAGCCAACGCCCAGAAATTCTTTGAAACAAGGTTGTCCCATTCTACATGGGCTCCTGCAGTACATAGGGAGGCAGTTCGGGGCGTTGGAATTGTTATTCGGGATCAAGGCCGACAACCTGGACAGCTTTGCTCGGTGGTGTCCTGCTTGTGGCTCAAGTTCCGGCACCGAAACGTCCCAAGTTGTCCTACCGCAGCATGACGGCCGGAATAGTCCGCGCTACTCTGGCGGTGGCCACCTGGTTGCTATCAGTTTGCAAGAGGAATCTTACTACACCTTTCGGGCCTGGCCTTGTAGTAAAAATGGATGTGTTGTGGAAGAGGCCCGACAACTGACGAGTAGCCTTGGCTTGGCCTGAACAAGCTGCAGGAAGGTCTCAACTTTGAAATCCCCTAATGGCGAGTCCTGGGCATCCACAGTCTTGCTGACTCTCCATCGCCCGTCCGAAGCAGGCTTCCCTACAACGCTCCTGAGCCACACAGCCCAGGTGATCGCGGTCAGTGAGCTAGGTCCTGGGCTGTCAACGGCGATCGAAAGCTGCGGAGATGAGCACAGCCTGATGCAGCAGAGGTTGCAGGAGAGTTCAGAGTTTGTGTCAGTCAAGCGAGTTGTAGGTTTTGCTTCAAATGGACGTCCGCGCTACACAGGGTGTGTAATGTACAAGATGGCTTGTGCTAGCCTTTTGCAAGTGAACGCCAGTGCGTGAGCTTTGCAACGGCTGGCTGAGTTTTCTCTGCGTGCATTTCACGGTGGGCTTGATGGCCTGATTCAGTGTAGGAGGTTCCGACAAACACCGTCATGAAGAACAGAGGAACCAGCACAGCAAAGCTCCATCGACGATCGCCGCGTCCGAAGTGGTTGAATTTGGGCGGAAGGTAGATAAGAACAGAATGCGTTATGTGGGAGTTTCCGCCAGTGCTCGGCCCTGTACCACAAAAGGGACATCCCAAAACAAATCCAAAAACAGGCACCCCATGGCACCGTCTGGTGAAAAAGTACTGCTTCATGCATGATCTGGGGCGCAGGAGAGTCCCATCTCCTTCCTGCAGACTTGGCAGCTCGCCGAGCAGTGCCTTGGTCCGCAAAGCACCGTGCCATTCGTTAGTCGTCCACATAATGCTTAGACAGCTCAAAGGGCAGGACGTGAGCAAATGTGTTGAGCTGGGTACAACGGATGAGCAGCATTTAGTGATGAGAATGTTGCGAGAACAGCTTACTTCACCAAGCCTGGCAACCAAATTTGTTGGATTAGATGTTCCGTCTTGGTACAGGCTATGCAAAAGATGAGTGCCAGCATGGCAAATGAGAAAAATGTAGATACTGGGATTGCAAGTGGCAGAAGACAGTTCCCGATCCTCCCCTCTGGACTCTGGACACAAATCGTACTATCGCAATGTTCTACTTTTTGCGCGCATGCTCATGCGGAGTGCTTGGTTCTGGGGTCTCGAAGTGGGATTCGGATTACAGGCATTCGCAGATGCACAACAAGGGTTCCCACCCGCAAGGATACCCAGCAACCTGAGGGCGTGAAAAACAACCTCTGAAGCTTCTTACCCAAGACCTTTCTACCCTTCAGCAGGCCACGATGCAGTCCCAACATCTTTGCAACCAGGCATTCTGCAACCCGAAAATCTGCGATAAGGTGACCTCCCTAAAAAGGGGCTGCAAAGGAAAGTATCATCCCTGAGACAATTGCTCCATGCCGAAGACAAAACATGCGCTTTAGGTGGTAGCAGCGTATTTCTGGGGTTGATGTAGACCATCGTACTGTAGGCCACCGAGTGGACCTAGAGCAAAGCCTGAGGTTCTCTCAGTCCCACAGCCCGGCCAGCTTGGGAAAGCTGACGGAGGGGCTGCGGCAGATGGCTGCTGCACGCACCAAGCAAGGTCCGAGCTTTACGGGTGGAAGTTGAGACAGTCGTACCCAAAGGTTGGTCTGTTGGAGAGCCTATGCCTGTGCAGCATGTGCATGTTCACATGATCTTTGCTGCACGCTCCACATGCCATTGCAATCGATCTGCTGCTGGCTGTACTTGGAAGGCTCCGCGGTGGACCTGCCCACCTCGAGCGCTTTGAATGGAATCCGGGAGCAGATGCAGACAATCAAGCGGGACACCGAGGCGGAGCACCAACTGGCTATCCATCAGCTGAACGAGCTCTACGGCGCCATGACCGCCTGTGATGCGCCCTCCACGCAAAAACCCCAAGGTGCCAAGGACAAGCTTAAGGCCGTGCACGACACCTGCAGAACTGAAGAGGCGGCAGCAAAGGGCTTTCTTCTTAATGCGGAGATTGAATACGAGGAGCTTGCAAAACCTCCACAACCTTGTTATGGACAATTCAATGATGGCCTCCTGGGCAAGCTCGAGGATCACGAGGTGGTGGGTTTGAAGCTGTGATAGGACATCCGCATTAGCCTGACACCCATGGCCACACGCCCTGAGCATCAGGTGATGCTGGCCTGTATCGAGAAGCCCCTGGGCAACACACAGTCTACTTGGAGTGTGTCGTGTTTCTCTGCCTTTCAGGGGGCCTATAGCCAACAGTAAGATGTGATTTGCACGCAAACTTCTGACACCCCACCAAGGATCAGAACCTGGGCCAACACTTTTAGGAATTTGGGTCCTAGGCAGAAGGCCAACTTCGACAAAGCGAAGGCAGACTTGTGCAAACTAACCCGGAAATTTACAAGTGTGTAGAGACCCAGAGATACTAAACGCCCACCATCAGCCAGCACCAAGATGTGTTGGCCGAACTCCCCCATGCAGGAGCGGTACATCAAGAAGCAGGCAAAATGCAGCAGCCTTCAGCATCAGTTCGAAACCAGTTTCTGTGAGTTGCGCACAAGCGTGGACGACTCATGCACGAGTCTGACGTCTTGTTATGAGCAGAACCTTGGTGCACTTTTGGCAGAAGTTTGTCCTTGTTGCATTAATGTTTGGCATGGCATGTCAAGTGCAACATCTCCCTCGTTTGCATGGCGGTATAGATCCTTACGCTGCAGTTCCCTAAGATGGTTGCTTCTTGTCTTTTCAAAGGCTGGATTGCTTCATTTCCTCTCCTCTGGCCCTTGCCCATCATTGCTGAGGGTGAACCTGCTAGTTTCGGTTTGAGTTAAACGTCAAGTTTGCAGACCTTTGCGGAAACTTGTGGCAGACAGTCATGGCATTCGAGGTGTCAGTGTGTAGCGCTTAGAAACATCCCAAGGCCAAGGCCGCAGTATCAGTAGATTTCCACGGTGCATGTAAATCCTTTGCCAGGATTATACCTGCTTCGCAATTCTCAGTTCCAGGCGCCGATTTAAGTGCCAAGCCTCGCCAAGCGGCTTCCCTCATTGTTGAAGACTGCTCCTTGAAATACTGAAATGTATATTCCGTCAAATTACGCCGCAGTAGAGTTTCCACTCCATGACAGCATCCGTACCGAACACCTAATATAGCGGTAGGGAGGACGGGATCCGAACACAAGCGTTGCACTGTGGATACTCGTCTGAGAAAGATGATTGTGCAAGGAGTTTTGAGGCCTGGGACAAGGCGAAGCCAGACTTCAAAACATTGGAGGCCTCGCGGAAGGCCACGTACGTGGCTGCGGAGAAGGTCGTCTGTTTCTTGGTGCATAGGCTGCCAGGATCCTGCAGGCTGAGCGCTTTTATACATGTCTTGGGTGTGTTGGCGTGTGAGAGTCTGGAGTCGGGGCATTCTGCAGGTCTTGCGTTTCCTCAGCACACCAAGTGACTGTAAACCGATACCAGACTCAGGTAACAGTGCAAGAAAGGTTGTGCTTGCACGTGGCCGAACTTCTAGTAGCATGGATGACGTGAAGTCTAGCTGAGAGCTTTTACGATTGTAAGGTTTGGTGACGGCGATGATGAAGACGGTCGTGCAGGATCAAGATGTCGGTGATTGTGACAAGCTAGTGGTGGATACTGACGCGCTGACCCTCCCAGCTTTCCGGGATGCTCCAGCCATGCCCGTTTGTGACAAGTCAGCAATTGCGACAGTCCCGTGTGAGCTAGGCTTCATCAGTCAATATTACGACAACCAGCCTTGGTCTGACTACGCCCCAGCAGACCCTTGCACGCCTTGCACACTGCCAGAAGAAGATGTGGAGGAAGAGACAACAACTCTTGGACCCTCCTGAACCAGGACAATATAGCTGTAGGACAGTTTGGCGCTCAGGCGGTTTGGTGTCCAACTTTTAAGTTTGAGTGAGCTGGCAGCTGGTGGAGCTACGAGTTCCCGTGGCTCGATTCTTTAAGGAAGGCTCACTGTTGCCAGGGGACGATGCTTTATGCTTGAAGAGATGAGGCTCTTCCTTCCCCAAGGTTGTACTGTCGACATTCCTGTCTGGTGGATAAACAGACCCGCAAGTACCGTGCGTCATTCAGAGCTTCTAAAGATTCTAATGGCAGCGCTCGCATGCTTGCGATTGATATCATCTCAAAGGTTTGCAACTTTTGCAAGCGGGGAAAGAATTTGCTATTGTGAAGGGTGACATTTGGTTTAGAGAGTTCGTTCTAGTAGGGATATAGATCTCTTGTTTTGGGCCGCGTCCATCCATGGAGAAATATGTACTCGCCATGGGCTCGAAAAGTGTACCCGCACGCGCGCGTGCGCGCCTTTCCTGCCTTGGCAGGCCTAAGCTGGGCTGGAGAGTTCGACTTTCTTTTCGGTAATGTCTCGGATCATATTTGCATATTCGCGGTCAGATGGGCAATGCTAGTCTTTGTCGTTGTTGCGTGGAAATCTTCTGCCCCAAACGGGCGCCTGTGCTATGGGTAGAAGGAAGAGGACATGGATGTACCTAGTTAGAAAGCCGCTGTGCAAGGACTTTGACTGCCATGCCGGCCAATGAGCTTGGGGCTAGCGAGTTTACCTCTTTCTGATGGCATGGTCATAGCAGCATCCCCCCCACGTCCTTCGCGTCATTGTCGTCCTTGTCCTCCTCGTTGCCTTCGTCACCACCGGCACTGCTGTAGTGATAAGTTGGGTTTGCAGCATGACCTGGGTGTTCAAGAGCCCCACGCCCTACGCAAAACCAGCCTTCAAACCTCTCAGCCGTGTTTGGTTGAGGTTTCTAGCAGTTGTCAACCTTTTGATCATTAAAGTCCAAACTTCAACCAAAGACCTCGCGACCCTAAACCAGAACCTTGAGCGGCAGAAACGACGGGTGGGATGAGTGACGTTGGGCTTTTCAGCCCAAGTAGCTTACTTCTTTGGCATCCTCAGCTTCAAGCATGCCACATATCCCAAGACCACCTCTTTCTTGTTCTCTGCGGCTTCGTGACATTTGGAGCTCAGCTCCACGGTTTTTTGGGAAGTTCCCGGTGGAAAACTCTCAATTTTCCAGCCATTGCGTGCGACAAAGCAAGCCCGCATTTTCGTCCTAAGGTTTCTTTCGCAGTTTCGCCAGGCTTCCATGGGAGAGGATGTCTGCTGGGGTCCTACGAAGTTCTGGGATCTACTCCATCCAGCAAGGATTAGTTTCGGCTGTCGCAAGTCCTTTCATCAATGCAGCAGTCATTAGGATCCACTCAGGTTGCTCTTGCACACATAATGCTCAGGAGACACGTTAGCCTGTGCCCTAATCATGTCTTGGAGGATTCTCACGGAGCCCTACTCGGTCAAAGTGTTCGGGGCGTGTTTGAAGGGATGATATAACAATGAAAATCTAAAGGCGGAAACGGTCGATCCTCCAGTCAACGTTTGCTTTAAACGTTTCGCCGTCAAACTGACCCAGCTTTTTATCCTTTGAACAGGCATCATGGGCAATTGCAACTGCGGCTTCAATAATACTGCCCCTATTCAGGATTCCAATGATCCGAGAATAACTTCAGAATTTTTCTGCCTTCCCTTGACTTCAGCAATTCGACAAACATTTCATTAAATTGATATATACAGAACAAATAACAGGGAAATATTTGATTGAGAATAACTATAATGAGAAATCCGATAAGCAATATTTATAAAATATATCAGATTATAAGATCGCATATGATGAATATGGCCGACGTATACAATATTGATCAAGAAATAACTCAAAATTTAAGATTTTTTTGGTCGCGTGATTCTCCCCCCCCCCACCCGACCCGGCCTTCTTTCTATATCTATTTCTCTTGGGCTAGGAGCATATGCGATCTCGGGAGAATATATAAATTTACGATTAATAATGCGAAAAATATAATATGAAGATTTCTATCTCTGGTCTATGTATTCGGTTCCGACCGAATATGTATAGAAATAATTTGTTATTTCGGATAATCTGAAAATATAGGGGAAAAATAATTTAGGATTCGTAGAAATCAGAGCCGATAAAATACGAGCCGCTAGGATTGCCGCGCAATCAATCTACTAGTTAGGTTTGTGTTTGCAGAGAGACGGAGGCAGAATTGGCGAGGGATGGCAGAAATATCGAGTAGCGGACAATGACGTGCGAATTAATAGGTCGGGACGGTAATATGGCGCGCATTATATAAAACGAGAATTCTATAATATTAATTTTCGCGTTTCATTTCGAATTATAATTAGCTAGATTCTTTTATTTATATTCATGATTCGAAAATACGATTTTATTATGATGAATTATTGATAAGAGAAGCAGATTTATTTTGGAAATATTTTAGCAATTTATATATTATAATGAATTGATTATATGAAATCTATAAAATATTTTGAGAGATTGAGATTTATTAGATATGCTAAGCTTATGAAGATAATATGAAGATATATATTTCTATTCTATAGGAATTTATTGATATATAATTGGGGATTGATAGGATCTTTTATTAGAATAATATTGATTTAGAATTCTTGATATGAGGATTAAATAAAAAGAGAATAGATTAATAGATTTGCATTTACTAGGATTTCTTGGCGCCTGCATATTTTACGAATATGCTACGAAAGCTAAAATACTCTATGATTCACAATATCGAATGGGGTTAGATTCAAAAAAATATTATAACGATTAGATTCTCAATATAAGATAGCATTCATTCTAGCATTCATTCATCAATAATTGTCTATATACGCTGACCAAAAAATTAAATCGAGCTCCTGCATTTAATAAAGAAATAAGATAGCAGCAATTGACAATTAATTCCCAGCACGGTTTCCCCAGACGATTTCTCCACGAGCCCCGCAGCCATATTTTCTTAATAAATTCCATAACCAATGAAAGCATCGCTTCTCTTCAAAATGCATTGACAGTATAAATTTGGAATATTTTAGGATCCAAACTATTTATGGATAATACTATTCTATTGATCTATATTACGACTATCCGCTGAGACTTGGGCAATATTACTAGCAACACAAGTCCCTCAACCTTAAATCCAATAGCTTAAATATCAGCGCTTGCACATCGTAATAATTCAACAGGCAATTCTTATTTTTGCTTGCAATACAGATATCTCAGCATCGCCCGCATCCCAAAATATTTGGCAATTGAGAATCTTGCCATATCACGTTGACAATGATATGACCTTTGTAAAAGTGCAGTGCGCTGAAATTATATTCATGATACTTGAGCATGATTAGCCCAAAATTCATGCTTTCATGCTGATAACTAGAATAACGTAGATATATTATCCTGAAAATTATTCAATCCAATCACTCTAAAATATTGACCAGAATAAAGGCTCCACAATAACCGAAAATCAATATCTGGCAAATTTTCAAATGACTAATTTCTTAGCTCATAATATCAAAAGATATATATTTTCAAAATCTGCTTGCCGAAATTCTATTCAAATTTGATTCATTAAAATTTCCACCAATGATGCCTCTTGAATACTTCAAATGATTTGAAATTATGAGATCATTTCTATGAATAAAATTTATCTTAATCTCCAAGATTTCCGATCAATAAATAAATGTTCTTTTTTGATCTTCAAAATGATATTGAAATGAATTCTTGGAATCATCCCGATGATAAAAAAAATGAAATATTTTTCGCATCATTTTTTGATCTTCAAAATGATACTAAAATAGATTCTTACAGCCATCATCATGATAAATTCAAATATTATTCGCATCATTTTTTGGATTTCAAGATGATACTAAAATGAAATCTTGAAAATATCACCATGACAAATGCAATAATTTTTCGCATCATTTTTTGGTCTTCAAAATGACACTAAAATGAATTCTTGGAATCATCATCATGATAAATTCAAAATTTTTCGCATCATTTTTTGGTCTTCAAAATGATACTACAATAGATTCTTATAACTATCATCATGATAAATTCAATTATTATTCGCATCATTTTTTGGATTTCAAGATGACACTAAAATGAATTCTTGGAAATATCTCTATGATAAATTCAATAATTGTTCGTATCTTTTTTTTTTTATGATCTTCAAATTGGCACTGAAATGAAGTTTTTGATCTATGATTATGAAATAGAAGATCAAATTTTTGCTCAAATTGATCAATCCCAATTTTTTTGATTGAGATCCAAATGATCATTTTGTCAAAATTATTCCATTTCTGCGCAATATATTGGCTCCAATCAAATTGCAATTATGAATATTTGAAAACTCAAAATGACAGACCAATAATTCATAAAACGTTTTTTTTCTTATGATAATATTGTGCAAAAAACGACTAAAAATGATAAATATCTTAAATTTTGTAAAGGTGCACGCATGACAAAAACGTAATCAACAATTCAGTTAGAGTTGACAAATTTGAACAAATGCTTTGAGTTTTGTCAAGGAAGGCATGATGAAAACGTCATTAAAAATTCAATTGGATTTGATAAATTAAAGAAAATATCTTGACTTTTGTTGAGATGCAAGCATGATAAAAACGTAAACAAAATTCAATTAGATTTGACAAATTTATATCAAAATACAAATTGAAACTAAAGGCAGCCCGCCGCATTCCCCCCTCAAACTTGATATTTTCAAGCTCCAGAACGCTTGCAAAAATGACACTTATACAAGCCCATTGACACCTTCAAATTTCACTTTTTCTGACATTTTGAGCAATTTTGAGCAATTTTGAGCAAATTTGAGCAAAATTCAGCAAACTTGAGCAAAATTGAGCAAATTTGGGTTTTTTTTTTGAATCTATTTCAATCTGATTTGAACAAATTCGAATAAATTTGAGCAAAATTGAGATTTTTTGTAGTCATTTCAACTTAGAACTGAAAATAAAGAGATCAGGATTGAATAAATTTGAATATTTTTTAAATTTTCATTGGAATTCAGATAAAGCAAAAACCAAAGTTGAGCAAATTTGAGCAAAATAGAGATTTTCAATTTTTTATTGCAAAAGATCAGGAACAAAATTATTAGAAAAAATTTAAAGTCAAATTCAAAAAATATATTTTTGAAATCATATAGGAGCAATTTGAAGCAAATAACCGTTTTGCTTCAAATATCAGATTTTGATAGCAAAAAAACCAATTTGACAAAAGAATTTCAACATATTTTTTTTTCAATATCTAGATCCGTTTTTTTTTATGACAATATCAAGAATATTTTATCCTTTCATATTTTCCGATTTGGTTCTAGAATACTTCTCATAGAATCTCTGGATCTCAATGACTTTGACATCTAGAATCTCCAATCATTTTTCATCGTTGAAATTCTTATAACTACACTTGACCGCTGAGATCTTCTCAATATAACAATAGCATTGGAATCCTGATGCAAAAGCTACCACAATTACCACTACTATTACTACTACATCTACTATTGCAATTGCCACACCATATTTGCAAGGCTGCACTAACATGCAGCTAGCATTAATTAGTGCAACAGCTTCAACAGTTTGTGCCAATTGATGACGAAGCTGCTATAACGTACAACATGCTTCTTAAAATGCGAGCCCACACGCCATCTCAATTTCTCAATGGCTTATTCTGTAATTCGCACTTCATGATCTATTTGATATTTCAATCCCATATGCGAACCAAGCGATTCAGCAACGGCATTATATTGCCCCTCACCTGAATTTCATGAAACAAATTCAAATTGACAAGATGCACTATACGCCTACATATGAAGAACTTGAATTCAGGCCCTGTTATTTCTTAATTACAAACAAGCAGCTGATGCCAAAAGCTCTGCCCGGCGCTTCTCGATCTTTCCAATAATGAATATATTCCGGTCAATCAAATCTGCGATGCACTTTGCGTTCTATTTGTCAATACGCGAAATTTGAAATTTCTTCGTCCCGGGCTTGCTGACAAGGGGACCGCTCGCAACGCCACGAGCAGTCTGATAATACACAAGATAAGATTTCCTGACCTTGTCATATTCTTATATGGCCATGAATTCATTCGGTTGTGAGATCATTTGAAAGAAAACCGCATTGCTACGCTGGAGCATTGCTGTCAAACCAAAAAGAGCCTTTAATGCCTAGATATAATATAAGCCCTGCTGCAGCCATGTAATGCGTTGCCACAGACAAAACAACAAATAAAATCTATTCAAAATGCCCATGCTCATAGTATAAAAAATAGCTTCAAGTCAAACTTCATATAATTCCTTGATCAAAAAAAGTAGCATCCCTCCTCCCCAAACCTGAACCTCAAATATGCCAGCTATATCTGTTGTTGATGCTGCGGACCTCCTATCCTCCATCTCGAAGTACACGGCCGCCGCAAGTGCACTGATTTATCTTCAATAGGGCAAAATAACAAATATGGCGATTGATATAACCTAGCGAGACGATCTTGAATTCGATGAAGTCCATTCGTAACTGCATCGAGGAGGAGGTCGTGGTAGAGGAAGTAGAACTCCCGCCACGCAGCACTATGACAACCCAATGCGTAATCAAGGATCTATCATTATAGGACTAAACCCTAATAACCAAAATAGAAAGAGAAAGCCAAAAGGTTGCGAAATACTAGATAGCACAAAAGCAGGAAAAGACAGAGCATAAGATCTAAGGTTGCCTCAAAAGGCAGGGCACAGGCGGGAAAGGGACTGAAATCCTAAGGGATTCCCAAGAGCAATAATGGTCTATTTGGCAATTGAAAGAATCAAGACTGTTATAGCAAAATTCTCATGAATTCAAATAATATCGCCGTAGTGGCGACTCAACAACAACTTCCTCCCATATACCATCCAAGCAAGAACAAATTCGTCAAATGGCTTCTGAAAACTATTAATCCAACCAAGTCGTGTCTACAGAGCTTCGACTGGGAGACGAGCCCTCTGGTCTCTCATGCCAAGATATTCCCAATATATATTATGCATATTCCCGATATATGGGATATATATTATTATCATTCATATACAGCTAGACTGCAGAATGCGCCTCTCAAAATAGCAAAGCAGTCAGCCGAGGCACCAGCTTCCTTTAACGCAAGCTTGCAGCGCCGCGAGCAGATCTCAATATTACGATACGTAGAAACATTATTGCGAGCAGATCTCTGCCAAACATTCCAGTAATGAGCGCGAAAACCCTCATATAATTGATGATACGCAATATCAGCGCTGATATTCTATGAAGCACTACATTTATTCAAAGATATAATCTCGTTTATAATACTATGCTCCCAATCCCAAAGACGAATATAATTTCATCTATAACGCTTCATCATCATTAAATCAGACCAGCCCAAGTTCCAATTCCAGAGCCCAGGGATGACTCTGGAGCGTTCCTTATCAAATATACGTCTGGCAGCGACAAAGGTCTCAAAGAGAGCACGGAAGTCAAAATGCAACCTGCGGCCGCGCAGCAAGTTGCGGAGATCAGGGCTGGCATAACGAGGCTCAACTAAAGCTCTCTTAATGGTATTTTGAATTTTATTATAAGCATGATTTGAGGTACCATCCAAACTCAGTCTGTGCGAGCGGGTCACTAGCAACAACCATGCGTTTCCCCCGCCAACGCACAGGCAGCAAAGCGGCACGGGACGTCAGGCTGACGACATCATCAATGCGAGAAATCTCTTTATCAGGTGCATATTAAATAAATAGTATAAATGATAAAAATATCGTACCGTATGAAGCTATCAAAAGCTATAGAATTTATAAATTTCAATCAAGTGATTCATATATTCCCCGTATTTGATAAGCTATGCCATTATTGCAGACCACGTCGTAAATACATTAGTCTTTTGCATATTTTTGCATAACAAAATATATTTTCCCATATATGGGTCTGCAACCACCACCATCATGACAATCACCATCAACAACAACATCAGTCAATGTATTGAGCCGTGGCCTCGCGTTTCAGCAAGATGTTGGCTGGCTTCACGTCCCGGTGCAGGATTTGCACGGCATGCAAAAACTGCAAGGCGTGCCACACCTGCACTCGCCAAAACATCTGAAGCGAGCCCCCGACTTGCCCTAAGCTGACCTCCACCAGCCAGCAGTTTCCCGGCGCTGGCACGCAATAAGAAGGCCTTCGGCATGGAAATGTGTGTTTCAACGACGTCGTGTCGTCTGCGGCTTACAATTGTTGAGCCATTTGTCTGAATTTCAAGCTCTTGTACTACCATGGTAGACTTGAATGAGATCGAACATAAACTGGAATGGCGTAATGCTTTGACGAATGCATCTGGGACAGGGGCGTTTACTCTAGGGTGCCTTTACTTGTCCACTTCATCCCCAAACCTCACATGGAGATGTCCTTGGAATGACCGGCTTTGCATGTACCCATAAGTTGCTGTGTGCTGACCTCTGATATGCCAGCCTTTTCGAATGGTTGAACAGACAAACCCTGTTGCAGGTCACCACACTTTTGGGAGGGGTTTATGCGGGCCACCGCGGTTGAGTAATCAGGGAGCTGTAATATCCGCAGAGGGCGGAGGGGTAGGATCGGCTTTTTGTTTTATTAAGTTTCTAGAGGGGCCAGGGGGAGTCTGGGTAGTCGCCTAGGTCGTGCGAGCACGCCGAAATGCAGCTGCAATCACTCATTTTATTATAAGCGCGTGGCGTGAGAGGGAAGAAGTAAGCGAAACAACAGCCACGAAACGGGCCGGGAATAAATGAAAACCTCTAGGTCAACTTACTGTAGACTCAGGCTGGCTCCATATAATTGACTTAGCTGGTGAACAATCTCAAGGTAGGTCAGTGTGATAGCCTAATACAAATAACCAGCCTCCAAGCCGTGGTATGAAAGAACTTTAAAGAGAACCAAAAGCACCTGACCACAATCCACCCCAGCGACGAAATGGAAGCCAGTGCAGAAAACTACACAACCACACATGGTAACATTGTGGTCCTTTTGGTCCAAAATACGATTCGGCTACTGATCTTTAGGGTATCCGAAACCCGGCTACCCAAACACTAGCGGGACCCTACAGGACCCATCATCTCAGGGTATAACAACCAAAAAAAAACTAGGAGCTTCTATGACTGGGGTTCCTTGGGCACCCTATGGGGATCTGCAGGGGAGGTACGTCGTTAAAAAGAAGACACCCACTGAATCCAGAAACCTATCTGGTTGATGTTGTTCAAACAACCGGTCCTCAAAATGGCCAGGTAGGCTCCCCATTTGGGTAGAATCCCCCTTGAGAGCCCAAATGCTGCGCATGCATTTTTTCGATAGACAACATCACAAGCTGACATCTGAACCGCAAAAAATACACCCATAACTACCTGTACAGGATTCAAGCCAGAACAAACGTATCTCTGCTCGATGCCCTTTACACTCCTATTGGTTGTTCCCTTGCCCAAAACAAGTTGACATCTCAATTGTGGTAGGAGATGGTAGGAGTATACATGGTCCCAGAAGTGTACAGGCGGCCACGCAGTTGCTCAGCTAGCGGTTCGGATTTGGGCTTGGGGTGCCATGATCCTGGCAGTTGAAGCTAGCCTGTACCTTTCAAAACTTGCTTTGATGTGCCTGACCTGCTGGGAGACAGTAGTCTTCCGCTCTGTTACCTACTGGTGGTGTCCCATCGCGATTGAAGACTTGTTCCACCTTGCTTGTCAGAATGCTTGTTGAGAATCATCAAACACTGCGATTTTGAAAGGCAGAAAAGTCTGAGCACACCAGATTTTCGAAACAGAATTGCATAGACATTCAACATGTGATTCCAGAAATGTTGTAGGCATTAGAGCCGAATCAGCGCTGCCACTTTGAAGCTCAACGCTCACAGCAGACTCAAAACACAACACGGAACCTGTGCCATCGTGGCCTGAAACTTGGAGAGCAGGGTTTACTACCATGGGCCAAAATTGAATCAGCAAGGTGGCCAAAGGGTACCTCCGCAATTGCATCGTGATGGCCTTCATGGCAGCCTGGCTTTTTAAGCGATGCGAAGCCTCTGAAGAGGGTCTATGCATACACGCAAAGACTAGCAAGGAGGTATAGCATCCAGAAAACATGGGCCCTTGGAGGACCTTGAAATGACAAATTTGCTGGCGATGCTTCGACATCAGCTAGTCAAGCAATCTGCGTGCTATGCACAGCCGCCCAAAGCATTCAATAGCAACCGGGCCTTGTAGATTCTAGATGACAGAAGTCGCCCTTTACAGTGTGACGGTGTACACTGGATTACAAATCATTCTGCGCACGGCCGTAGGTCCGCAAGATCACATCAAGGACTTGGGCTGCGCGGCCATCTTCTTGCACCACTGCCTGCAGAGGCTTCGGTGTTTTAAGCTATAGACTTTAGACCTTACAACCCTACGGCTTCCACACTTTTGAGATTTCAGTTGTTTTGCAGCGTTGCCTCACTAGCTTTGCCCAGTTGAGAATGCCAAAAAGCGCTCCAGCCACAATGGAAGCACCGATCAGCATGCTAGTGTAAGCATCAAGGCAGGTAGAATCAAAGCCGCCGGCGAGGATGAGCATGGACATCACCACCGTGGACGTTGAGCGCAGGAAATCGGCCATCACATGTAAGAGAGCTGTGAACATATTCACGGACCGGCCTCCGCCCTGCTTTCCTTTTAATTGCGCTGCTAAACTTGTGATTTGGGATGGTCATTTCAGAAACTTCCCTGTTTTCAATACTATCTGCTCCCTATGGGCAAAGAGCTACACAGTATCCTACGTTGCTGAACCAGGTTCGGTTGCTGTGGTAGAATGCCCAGAGGGATAAGATGTCAAAGATCACTCCCCCGATGCCAAAGGCCAGGGTAATGTATCCGTTGACGTCGTCTGGCTCTTCCGCTGCGGATGTGCCCCGGCAGGCTGCGATAGTTGCCATGCTCTCCCGAGACTCATCCCAGGTGAAATACAGCAAGCATCCCAAGGAAATCGCACAAACAATGATCTGCGAGCCCTCGTGGGGGCTCCCGTCCCGCTTCCTACACTCCACAAAGATATTTCCCATGTAAGTCAGTGCATCAACTCCCATGGAGATGCAGTCCATAAGCAGGGCCAGGGAGTTTGCAATCTTCGCAGCGAAAACCTGCACTACAGTGATCGTGGTGAATAAGAACGAAGTCAGAATCAGCGCCTTGATGTTGGGCGTAAGCCAGGATTCCTTGGTCACCAGCGGGGGTTCATAGACAAGAGGCTGGGTGAGTTGACGCATGCCTTCGCCGCGATAGGAGACGGCCAAATCGACGTCCGCAACCTCGGCCTCATCTTCGGACGATGTGGCTTCTGACTCGCTGGTCTCCACCTTCTCGACAATGTCTTTGCTAAACAATGTGGCCATTATGCGTTCGCTGGGCACAAGAAACGATGCTTGACCCGGCAACTAACAAAGCGCTGCTACCCAAAGTCTTGATCCTGTGTTTCTCTTGGCCTTTTCCTTAATCCATCCCCTAACGTAACACTCGAGAATGGAGCTGGGACGTAAACGCTGAGCACGACCTGGATTGCCAGAGCCAAAACATAAGGTGCAAGGCCAGAATGGCTGGATGAAATTCAAAGAGCCGCCCTCCCTCAAACTAACATGGAACCCCAAACAAGCCCTTACATGGACTACCCTTCCTTTGAAACAGTCTTATGACATGAAGGCTTCCTTATTTTTTTCGGGGTGGTTAAGGCCTAGAAACCCCCAAGCCAAGCGGCCGGGCCCATAAGAACGGGGCTGGGCAGACTTCACTGAAAAGCGGTGCAAACCACAAACCCCAATCCCTCAGCTCTTAAACCCAGAATCGTTATTCTCAAACCTAAATTCCTAACTCCTGATCCTAATTAGTTACTTTCTAAAACCTCGGCTCTAAGCCCCATACCCTTGAGCCTGAACCCTGACTCCTAAACCCTAAGCCCTTCAGTCTTTGCCCTAAGGGCCATTTTTGTACGACGTGGGGGATTTGGGGCTTAGAGCTCAGAGTTGGGGGTTTCAAAAATATCCATTCCCCTTAAACCTGTAGACAATAGCTTTGTTACCGATGTGTTGTTTTATTCATATTTCTTCGAGCTTGGGGCGGAAGACTCTACCCTAACCTCCGTTGGGCAGCTTGCAATGAAAATTTCACTACATGATCTATGTCACTGCATGTGTTCTTTCAAGACTTCTACCGTGTATCCTGCACGCGCGGAATTGCACTACTCAGTTGATTACAATGAATCCCAACAACGACCTGCGAAATGGCTTCTCGTTATTCTAGACGGATTATTCGACATGGCTACGATATTTGGTGTGTCGCATATGCTGGATGCATGATGATGTTTGCTACATGGCTGGCTCCGCGACTTGACAGGTTAACCGAACGAAGCAATGATTTTCTCGACCTCGCCTTTTTTGACAAAGCTTCCTTCAACATGCCTAATTGACGTCAATCACGGGCCCTCTGTTCATTTAAGCTATCTTATCGTGGCCAGAATTATCAGAGGCAAGACACAACAACTGTGATGAGGCTCGTCTGGACCGCTTGTGAATGAGCACCAACCTCAGGGCCTTTGTCAGGCCTGGTAGGCTACGGCTAGATCAAAACAATCAATCCCTACAGTAACCAAGCCCTGTGCCTGCAAAAGCACTGTATGTGCTCATGCCCTGCCGCACGTGCCAACGCCCTGCCCCTGAAGATCCTCTTTTCAACAGACACGCGTTGCACTGCAGGTCAGGCCCAGGTACTTTCAAACAGCCAGCCACCTTTCTTTCCAAAGGGTAAACTTTGCCAACACACCCTGCATTGGGCAGTCCCTCTTCTGGCATCTAGCGAGCGCTTGCCGGAAAGGACCGTGCCAATTCTCATGCATCAAACCTTGATGCATTCCTGCCAAGATGTGCGAACCTGAGACAAAGCAGTCAACCCAGAGATTTGCGAACGTGGCGGCTTTGGGCCGTAAGACCTGGCTTGGAAGCTATTAAGCACTACAGACTGTACGCAAAAGACGTGTCAGCTACTAAGGGTAAACGTCGCAAGGAGCAGCAGAAGAGCTGCATAAGTTGTAGAAGTGACCTCGAACATAACTGCCACGCTCGGTTGGAGATGCTTCTTGAAGGAGTCTTGCGGCAGCTTGCTCCATCGCAACACAAGATACTGACCGCAGCTTGTTGTAGCCGGGAATCTGGGAGCAAGGCGCGGCATGGTAAGGTAGATTCAAACATGAACATTTGGTAAACCTAAACCTGTAATGCTGTCATTATGAAGTGCGTATACTTATGTCGTTGCCTTTCAAGCTGATCACATCACGCGAGGGGGCTGCAATCACGGCACTTCGCATGTCTAGAGCACAGGTGTTATCCGTTATCCTGGCTCACATCCACAGCATGCCTCGCTCTGAGCATCCTGAGCTCTGGTGCGGGGCGCACGCCGGCATTGGGGCATGGCCAGTCGGAGTGGCCAAATTGAGCCCAAAGCTTTAAACTTTGAGACTGGCCTTGGAACACTGCAGCAGCTGCACCTCTCAGCGAGCGACAGAGCGAGCAGCACACAACTTTGCAAATCCTCTGGCAGCGACAGCTAACGACAAGGGATGTGTCACCTGCAAGGACACCCGGAAGCAGAAAGCTTGCAAATCCTGCGCTCGCTATAGCCAACACTGCTTCCACATCACGTGCGTGGTTGTGCGCGGGAGGAACCCTCATGCTTAGCCATGTCACCAGGGGCCCGCAATGGGCTTACCGCTAGCACACCTTCTGCAAAGCTAGTGGACCACCAAAATCCGAAACCAACTTTGGCGAAGGGAGGCGACTTCGTTGAATGAAAGAACAAGGTTTACAAAGCTGTGCCTCCGGAGTGTGAGATTATTCCATTCCTCTTATCTAGATCTCGCACCCAGCGGAGCTGACCAACAGCGACCCCAATCAAGCCTCGAGGAAGGGGGAGAACCTTTGACGAAGGGACAAGGTTTCGGCGAAGCCTGGGGGACTTAAACAAGCTTTTCTTTTTTCCCCTGTCGGGGACCAAGCATACTTTGAGACCCATCGGCTTGTAATGCCAGTTTTGAGCAAGCAGGGCCTGCAGTGCCAATAGTTGGCCTGGAGTGCCCAGCTGGCAATATTTCATTTTGGCTTGGCACGAGCTACGAACTCGGGATGTCGACGCAAGGCATGGTGTGTACGTTCTGCTGTTGTAGTTGGGCAAGGCTGCCCTGGGTGCACAGAAGATGGAGGATCATCCGATGGCGCGGGCATGGCATGTTGTTTTTGAGTAGGCGGGCATGGCATGTTGTTTTTGAGTGGGGGATTATATAGGGTAATATTGGGGGTTATATAGGGGATCCTATATGTTGGTGATGGCAGTGCCAGGCCTATAGGGCCAGAAGCAGCTCCATTATGGCTTCTACGGTGACGCTTTTTAAACATCCGGACACGTAAACGACCGAACAGGTACATTAAAATTATACTACCTCCGCAAAGCATGGC
>CAJNIZ010043639.1:27294-55041 GCA_905231905.1 Symbiodinium pilosum | reverse complement strand
TTAAGGGTTTAGTTTAGGGCTTAGGCTAGAGAATCCTGGAGGATAGCATCATACAGTCAGGTAAGTAGGATCTTTTGATATCACCTGTATCCAGACAAGAGCAGCATCCTGCCGACAGTATGTGCAAGCAGGACATGCATTGCTGGAGCCTGGTAGAGTTTGTTCCCAACGGGGCTGCAGGCGTGCTCTCTTTTCAAGATAGAATTCGCTTCTTCTGTTGATAAGTTACCAATTGTAGTGAACCCTAAACCCATAAACCCATCATTTGTTTTGGGATAGCACCATATATAACCCTTATATAGTCNNAGGTAGTCCCCATATTGACCCCCATAAGCTACAAGGGTCCCAAAAACCGGGATCTAAGGTCGGCTTCTTGGAGTCATGTCATGTGAGAGTTTCCCAAAATTAGGGGTACCTTTTTAGGGGTCCCAATAATAAGGATTATAGTATTTTGGGGTCTATATTGGGGTCCCCTTATTTTGGGAAACTACCATGTCAAGCTGAAGATCCGCTTGTCTTTTTCCACTCGATGTGAGGTTTTAGGGTGTAGGGTTTAGGGACATTTTCAAAAGAGACATCATGTATTGGGAACACATGTAATATGAGTGGTCGGGGTGTTGAGTACTTGTATGAAGTCACTGGAATTCCTACCCTCTGAATCAGAACTCTTGCCAACACACGGTTGAAGGACAAAACCCTGCATAAGCCTAAACCCCTAAGCCCTAAACCCGAAACCATACTTGGAGCTTCATGGGACTTAGTAACTATTTACAACTGGGGTTATAACCCCTACTTATAATTGGGGTAACCCCTATAAGGTCATTTTGGGGGGTTATAAGTAGGGTTATAAGCCCAGTCATAAGTAGTTACTAATTCCCATGAACCTCCAAGTAGGCCTTCGGCATCCTGGTACTGTGGTCTTCTTCAGGCAGGGGCGGTGAGTAAGCCCTTTTTCCCCTGTTGGGGTCCTAAGTTCTTTATAAACGTAGGTTTGGAGTTTAGGGGTTTAGGGCTAGTTCATGAACAGTAGTACCGACACATAGTATTGAGGCAAGCCTTAGCATCAGGGTGGTTGGCATGAAGAGGTCGGGAACCCTAAGCCCTAAACACTACCAAACCCAAACCCTAAACCTTAAACCCCAAACCCTACACCCTAACTTTAAGCCCCGCCCTTCGCTTTTACGGCTTAGGGTACGCGTTTCAGAGAAAGACTTCCGATGGCTTAGCAAGGGCCAGGGTTGATCGACCTCAGCAAGCATGTGGCCAGATCCCCAAAACGAGCCCCCATTACTTATACTCCCCCATAAGTAGATAGAATACGGGGTATATTGGGATCTTGTTATAATATACCCAAAGCCATATTCTATCTACTTAAGGAGGACTATACGGGAGGTTAGTTATCCCAGCTGGGGTACTTACGATCCTCTGAGTATCTATAGGGTGCCTCAATCATGGCACTTTCCATGCGTAAGGTGCCCCCCTACAGAATCCGTGTTCTGGGATTCCCACAAACCCTAAACTCAACACCCTAGACTTTAACACCTAGGCCCTAAACCCTACACCCTGAATCCGTAAAGGGACCCTTAGTTGCTGGAAAGCTTAAAGATAATCCTTCAAACCTTCTAAGCGGCCCTAAACTTTAAACTCTGAACCCTAAAGATAATCCTTATAGAGTCCCTAAGGGGACCCCGAATGAATTTTTGGAAGTTCTAAGTGCAGCAAGTCGAAGTGGACTAGACACACATGGGACTTAATTGCCAGAGGATTAACCCAGTGCTCTTTTGAGAACAGGGGGGCTCTGATCCAAGAGCAGCACTAATTGTGAATGCTGGTCAATGATAACTGGAACTTTGCTGTAATTTCATCTCCCAGCGCAGCTTCAGTGCTGTTGGGGAAGTTCTCCGAATTGAATCACCATCCCTGATGAAACATTGGAAGCCCCCAGACACCTTCAAAGCCCTAAACCCAAGCCCCCCAAAAACCAAAGCCTGAAAGACCCTGCAAGCCCTAAACCCAAAACCACACATAAAGGCCACAAACCCAAAAATCCCTAACCCCAATAACCCTTAAGCTCCAAATCCTGGGCTTGAGAAGCCTCAGGAACTCACACAAGCCCTGAAAGTTCACAGCCCCCAAAATCCTAGAGACTTTCAAGTTGGTCCAATAGCATCGCTAAACGTTGCAGAAGCGATAGAGACCCCCGAAGCACACCAAAAACACCTTAAAGCGCTAAGCCCCAAGGCCTCAAGGAGGGTTAGAGGGTTGAGGGTTACCCTATTTTATAACCCATTTTCAGGGAACAACAGCAGCACCTAAACAACCCTAAACCTGAAACCCTAAACGCTAAACCTTAAAGCCTAAACCCCTAAACCTTAAACCCTAAACCCTAAACCTTAAACCCTAAACCCTAAACCTTAAACCCTAACCCCCCCCCCTCCCCCAAAGAAGTTGAAGGAGCTGTCTCACTGGGCCGACCTACAGATCGACTTTGCCTTGATCGGCTTAGATGGCTCCTTGGGACAACTACAGTTATCAGGGTTGTATCGGGGTTCAGGGTTTAGGGTTTAGGTTATATAGGGGTTTTATAGGGGTTATAAGGGTTATATTGGGATTATAAGGGTTATATAGGGGTTTGATAGGTGTTATAAGGGTTATATAGATGGCTCCTTGGGAGAACTAAAGGAGGGGAGTTTGACTTTGAGCTCTTGGGTTTAGGGGTTTAGGGTTTAGAGGGTTGAAGATTTAGGATGGGGGGGTTTAAGGTTTGGGATGTAGGATTTGGGGCTGGTGTTTAGGATTTAGGATTTGGGGTTTAGGCTTTGGGATTTGGGTTTCAGGGCTGTGGGATTTAGGGTTAACGATTTGGGTTTCAAGGTTTGGGGGGTGGGATTTGGGTTTTGGAGTTTGCGGTTTCGGTTGTAGGGTTTGCGAAGCCAGGGCCCTGGGATGTAGGTTTCTGAGGGTCCGGGTGTAGGGATTTGGGTTTTCCCTGGCTACGAAATTCAGGGACGCGGGTCTTGCTATGGGAGCGAGTCCACGAAACCGCATAGACCGTTTGAATCGGGACCGCTTACATAGCTGGGGCTGTAGAGTCTTTAGCTTACTGGGAGTAAGTAGGGAATAAGGGAATATACAATCCCTACATAATCCCTATATAACCCCTATATACATCCCTATGTAGTATATTCCCTGTAATTAGAGTATATTCTCTTATTCCCTACTCACCCCCCAGCAAGAAAGGCTAAACTTCAAGAAGGGTAGATGTTTATCTCAAGGCTGAAGGGGTGCGGAGGTCAGTGTGGTTTACGGTTGAATTCGAGAGGTTTCGGCCGTCTAGTTTGGGGGCTTAGAGTTAGGGTTTACCCTTCTAGTCCCCCTCAAGTAGATAGAATATGGCTTTGGGTATATTAGAGAAGAAGATCCCCATATACCCTATATTCTATCTACTTAAGGGGGACTATACACTTAAACCCCAGACCCTAAACCTTACACCCTAAGCCGCTCCCTGCTCGTATCGCCATTAATCCAAAAAGGCCTTCAAGCCTTGAGCCACCCTGGAATATCCCTGAGTTCAGGGTTTAGGGTTTAGGGACCCGCAGCCCTAAACCGTACGGGTAAGAGTTTAAGGGTTCAGGATTCAGGGTTTAGGGTTCAGGGTTTAAGCCACATGAAGCAGGAGCTCGGATCGGTGATCTTGATGACACTCTAAACCCTAAACCCCTAAACCTTAAACCTAAACCTCCAAGCCTAAACCCTTAACCCGTAAACCCAACCCCTAAGCCCTACACAAAATAGTATGGTTTCCCCTAAGGTTGTGGTACGACATCCTTGCGGCGGAATCTGGCAAAGCATCCAGCGCCTAGGCACTCGATGGGACATGGGCCCATGGAGGTTTCCCAAAATTGTGTACCATTTTGGGGGGATCACTATAATAAGGATTATAGTATATTGGTCCCCTCATGTAGGGAAACTACCAAAAGGTTAACACAACTGTGTGTTCTGGATAGTGGCTGCTAGATGCGAGCTTTGGAAAGTTCCAGGCTTCGCTGGGTCCACAAGGCAGGATTTCATTTTGGTGTTGTACAGTCCCTCTTAAGTAGATACAATGCGGCTTTGGGTATGTTATAATAAGATCCCCATATACCCCATATTCTATCTACTTAAGGGGGACTATACCTTTTTGGGGTTCCTCGTACTGGGGAAGCTACCCGACACGGAGACTTCCTTGTTTCAGCAACAGCCCCGGCTTTTCTTCCGCCAGGACATGTCATACAGCGCCAGTAGGGAATGAGGGAATATACTCCCTATGTAATCCTTATATACCACTTTCCGTTCATGTAGGGCACCTTGCGAGCAGGTTGCAGAAAGTGTCGCTCAATCAGGAATCGCAGTCAATTCAGAGCAGCGCTGTCTTTCAACCGTGCGCATGCCGTTAGTTGATCCGAGATCGTATAAGGCATCACTGATCATCTTCTAGCATATTTTGCAAGTGAGTTGTTGGGCCATACATGGTGGTAAGTGAGGTCCACTGAATGCCAACCAAGCAGTTTAGATGTGTGTTTAATTTGTATGCATTGGATGCTGCCCTCACTCAGTCAGAGTTGGATGATAGTTGGAGTATCAATATGTAATGCCATTGCTATTACCACTGTTGTAGGCTGTTATTGGCAGTGCCCAATTTGTGCAGGTGCCCGTATCTTGTGCACAAGATAGGCTTCTTAGGTCCTCTGACAAAAGCTAGTCAGCATTCCGCCACCCCAAACCGAATGCAAATCCTTTGTGAATTGTAATCCTTAGAAATCCAAGACAAATGCATCAACCAGCCTTGTCATTGACAGCCGAGGAAATCAACTTCACCCATCTGTCAGTGTACAATCAGGAGTGAGAAGCTGCTTGAAATGAACGATCACGTGGGTTAGCGGTCAGGGGTTAGGGTTTAGGGATAGGGGTCAATGTATAGAGTCTTAGGGTTTAAGGGGGGGTTTAGGGTTGATATGGGCCTTCCCCGAGCCATTGCTTGAAGCGAAGTGTAATTCTTGCTGCCTTATGCGCGATAAGGAACCCAGAATGAAAACCCAGCCCGCTGCATGCCAAAATGCGCTATACCTGTAGCAGAAAGAGTTCAGGATATTTCAGATGTGCCCATTTCGGGCAACGGGCTTTGCCTGTAATTCCATGTTGCGAGCCAAGACCATTCCTGAAGTTGTTGCTTCTTTCAAGTCAAAAGAGATAATGAGTACTCATGCTCACGAATGACGATGCTTGCAGAAGACCTCTCTGGGAGTATTGTTTACTTTCCTAATATTGGAGTACTACACTTTAATACTTTTTTGGTTCCTGGGTTCTTACTGTAACAACTTATACCTAAAAAGTCTATACTTTTTTCTGGGGTGTACCCCAAGCTAGGGCTTTGCTACTCACCATTATTGCACGCATTTATTGTGAGCGTGGTGGTGACATGGCAACAGGGCAAAGAAATGTTCACCTGAAGCTCCCTTCGGTGGTGCCCTTCCACCAAGAGTGTACGTAGATTTCATGTGACTTGCTGTTAAGGAACTTAAAATGAATTACCATCATATGGTTGTAGAGTGAAGAATAGATTTCCGGGAGTTTACTTTAACTTCTTCAAAAGCAACCCATTCAGTGGGCAACAGGATACAGGAGCCCCAGGAAACAAGAACGCCTTGATGCGCCCAACAACAGCTTGAACAGTGTATTTGGCGGTGTCCCAGAAATAGAGGTACTATTCTGGGGGTCCCTATATTAATATCGGGGTCATTCGGGGTCTATATTGGGTCCCCCTGTTTAGGGAAACTACCATTTCTTACCACTGAACTTCCCAAACAATGAGCATTCCTTTGGACTAAAGTAGACCCGCTTTCTAAGAGGACAAGCAGGGATATCTTTGGTTCGCAGCCAACCTTCCGAGAACCATGCCGGAAACTTGACGAAATCCAATGGCGAAGGATGAGGACTTCTACCTCATGGAAGCTGGGGCACAGTTTTAAAGTTCAAGGCTTAGGGCAGTTTGGAGCTGTTGTTCGGATTTTGGCATGGGATTCGATCTGAGCCTCTCTCTCAAGAAGCTTCTTAGGGTCCTTGCAGGGCTTATTGGGGCCATCGAATTGTGAGACCTTCCGGCCACCAGCTTGGTGAAGCTAGAGCTGAGTATCATTTCTGCGGAGATATTGTAGAAGCCTGAATAATATGGTATAGAGTACTTCAAACAGACGTCAACATGATGTTTTAGTTCTTGAAGCCCGGACAGTACTTTGTGGTCATCGTTGAGTGTGCAGGTATGCGTGCTCTAGTGAGGATGCTCAAAATTGCTCAGGGCCTATATTGAGTGACTGTTTGGCGCATGAGCAGGTGACATAATTGTAGCCTCCTTGAGAATTATTGTTCAGTTTCAATTACAGTATAACCCTAAGGAATTGTTGGAAACAACAATGTGATTGTAGGTGTAGACCGATTGCAGAAAAAGGGCTTGTGTGTTGCTAGATGTCTCCAAGATGTTTGCAGAGGAGTTTGCTGTGCATGTACATGTGGCAGTAATTCCATGATTAATCAATGAAGCTTGGAGCAGTCTCCAACATTGGCGATGCTTGCGTGCAGTCCTTCTATGCACTTCGTTTTTCACAGGACTATGACTTATGGCCAGGTTATATCAGAGAAGCCAGTGAATATGAACACTTTCCATATAAAGTGGAAAACATTCAAGATCACTGGCTTAGGAAATGGGTCGGCAGACGCTGCCGCTCATGTCGCAGGCACGATCGGCTCTTGTCTAGGAAAGCTTTTCACCAAAACATATGAGCTATAGTCGAAACTCCTAGTATCCCCCTTAATACACCCTATAATAGTTCCCTATATGATCCCCTATATAACCCCCTTTAAGGAGTTTAGATTGTGGCTCATATGTGTATTCCTACATATCCTATAGCAACGCCTACAAGCCCCTTCAACGGACTGTAATTTCTGCATTGAAGGGCTTGGGGTTGGGGAGTTGGGGTGAAGTGTGTAGGATTTCGGGTTGAGATTTAGTGTGGTTTGTTTCGAGTTCAGATTTTGGGATTCTGGGTTTAGGGTTTAGGGTGCTTAAGGTCTGCGGGCTTATTGTATTCATGTGTGAGGCGGTCTCAACATGGTCCCAATGAAGTCCGCACAAAAACAGGACCGTCCGTTTGAGAAGTGCCTCTATAGAAGCTAAGAACCAGAAAGCAGCGCCAATGAATTTCTGTTGCTGCATTGTTCTCCGAAGCCCAAGCCTCAAGAAAGGGTCGAATTGGGGCTTCTCAGCATTTAGGGAGGTTTCTGTTAGGTTTTAGGGCACCAGGCTTGACGGTCTGAGAGATTTGAGCTCTACTGGAGGTCTGAAGTTTGTGGGCTGATGGGGGTTTAGGTTCAGGACTTAGGAGGAGTTTGGGTTTAGGGCTTCAGGTTTGGGATTGAGGGGTTTGGGTTTAGGGCTTAGGGACTAAGGCAGCTACAGGAGGGGAGTTTCCATGTAAACCTCTACAGAAGCTCGCCCACTTCTCCTGTAGCTGGTTCTGTAACTTCGAACACGACGGAAGTGTCCCAGAAACTCAACAGCACGCACGCGAGCAACGCTATCTTAGAACCCTAGACCTAGGTTAAGGGTTTAGGGGTTTAGCATGGCCTTGGAACCCGAACCTTGAGCTCTGTAAGCCATATCTTGGACGCTTTCCTTTCAAACCAGAACCTCAGAGGTCCTCAAGACCTCAACCTAAGAATGCTGATAAATTTCAAGCACCGGCGGCCGCTACAAGACCACAGATAACGAATCCCAGTCCCCTGAATATCCCCCCTTTCTTGGGTTGTTATTAAACCCTGAGCCCCTAAGCCCTAAAACCTAAACTGGGAGAGGATTCTTATCCTTGCGGAAGGGTGCAACCGGGAAGCTCCAGGGGTTTGCACGAAGGTCCAGCGCCTGAACGCACATCGTGGCAACATGGTGCGGGCAACTGGGCTCCATAGGGTTCGGGGTTTGTCGGGTTTCAGGGTGTAGGGTTTTGGGGTGTAGGGTTTAGGGTTTAGGGTTTAGGGTTTCGGGTGTGGGATTTACAGGGTGGATAAGGTCAAGGGGTTTATCGGATTTAGGGTTACCAGGATTCAAAAGGTTTAGTTAGGGTTTAGGCTGTTTAGGGCCTTTACTTTACTCTCGTTTCAACTAACTGTCTTTGTAGGTGCCCATTTGGGCTTCCATGTTCGCATGGGTGCGCCTATCTTTCATGACATGTCGCGCCGTTTAGGCTTTGATCCGACGGTTTCCAACAGTCAGGCATCAGTTTTTGCGGGATGTCTTTGAATGCAGGTCAAGAGGGATTGCAGTATACCCTAAACCCTAAACCCTAAATGATTTCAGTATGTTTCTGGAATTTCAGCGCATGGACCACATTGTTGAGCTGTGGACTCAAATCCCAAGGACATCCCAAGAGGCAACTGCCTTCAGTTTGAGTAGATTCTAGGGTTTAGGGCTCTATAGGGATTATACACGGATTATTTAGGGGTTACATAAGTTGTTACAAGGATTATATAGGTTCTAGGGCCCCTGTTGCAAGGGTTTTGCGATGAAGGTGGACTTGAACGGGGACTGTCTCTCGCTGCTGGGAGAGACGCAGCTTTTGTGGTGCATAGGTAGCAGCGTTGTTTCTGGTAGTTCTAACTTGCCCGGACTGGGTGCTAATATCCAAACTTCTGCATGACGCTCACTACGTCATGCCTTGGGAATCATGTTCTTCCAGTATACAAACCAAGATCATGCGAGGTTTTTAGTTTCCATAGCAGTAGCAAGTGGATATTGCTTACCTTAACGCACGCAACGAGGGGGCATCCTACAGTAGTCGCCCTTGGATAGTATCTTTGGAATTCGGGTAGCCAAGAGTCCTGAGGCCAATATAGTCCCTAAAAAAGAAGCCATGTCCATTAATTGCCTGGGGAAATATTTACTGTACCTCACATGACTCTTAACGTAGACCCGTGATGAATACCCCCCTCCTTTTAAG
This sequence comes from Symbiodinium pilosum, assembly GCA_905231905.1. NCBI lineage: Eukaryota > Dinophyceae > Suessiales > Symbiodiniaceae > Symbiodinium > Symbiodinium pilosum. The sequence continues at coordinate 46,015 of CAJNIZ010043639.1, read as the reverse complement.
GGCCTTAATTAGGATCCCCAGTATAATCCCTATTGAGAGGAGCGGGGTTTATGAATCACCCGTGAATAGGGCCCTAAACCGTGAAATGTAAAACCTAAGCCCTGGACCCTAAAACCTAAGCGTCCTCATTTTAGGGGTTGGGTTGCCCAACATCTTGGCGTTAAGTAGTAACTGTAGTTTTTTGGATAACTATAGCTCTGGGCTTGGTTGGATGGTTAAGGTTTAGGGTTTGGGGTTTACAGGCGGTTTAGGGTTAAGGGTTTAGGGTGTAGGGCTTGAGGTTTAGGGATTGGGGTTTGTGGCTTCGTGTTTGGAGCTTAGGTTTGGGGTTTAGGGTTTAGAGTTTTAGGGTTTACGGTTTGGGGCTTAGGGTTTGGGAGTTTAGAGGTTTAGCTACTGGGCTTCCTGTTTAGGGTTTAGGGTTTGGGGTTTGGGGTTTAGGGTTTAGGGTTTAGGGGCAGTTTCTTCCTATCTGAGGTAAAGCGCCTGGGGATCTACCAGCCCGTCATGTGGAGTGAGGAGTGGCGCCGTACTTGAAGGTTCATGGCACCTGCGACCTTTTATAACTGGGCGTATAGCCTTGCTACTATGGACCCTAACCCCCGAAAGGCGATGTATGCTTTACCCCAATCATCGTAGGTTTTCAAACCCAGTTGGAAGTAGTAACCAAGTTCCATGAACCTTTAAATAAGTAGGTTTAGGGTTTAGGGATTGTAGGTAGGGTTCTAGTTTGGGCCATGTTGCATTGGGCTGCTTGTGTTTTTGGATTGTGCCCTGAGGTTTCAGGGCGGACGTTTCGGATTTTCGCCCTGAAGGTTCGTGCGCTGGGCTTAATGACTCGCGGGTTATTGACTTAGCATTGAGGCTGTAGAGTAGAGGGGCTTAGGATTTAGGATTAGGGTGTAATTAGGGTAGGGGGTTTGGTGTTTGGATTGAGCTTCTCGTTTTTTGGGGTTTAGGGTGTAGAGTTGGGTTTTAGATTTTGGGGTTCAGGGCTTAGGGTTTCGAGGGATCTGACCGTCCAGCATCTTAATTTCTCATCCCCTGCGTGCTAGACACCCCTGCTACTCACAAACGGGTCCCTGTTTAGGAAGGGGGAGAGGGAGGGATCCCCCAAAAATAGCAATGGTTTTAAATCGAAATCGGTTGAAAGGGTTTCATCAATAGCCCAGGTAAAGGAGCTTTAAAATCCATAGGCCGGCCACCAAACAATTATTTTGGCCGGTGGAACTACGCACAAACAATCACCTCCAAACGAAGTGGCGAGATGCTGTGCACCTCCTCAATCCAAGAGTATTCCTTAATCACATGAATGATCGCCGTAGCATCTGCGGTACATCCCTTTCTTGATTCAGGGTGTGTTGGGCTTTCTGGCACTTCAGCCAAACTTCGCGCAATTTAAAACCCCCACGCTAATCGGGATTTAACATTGCACAGGAGGCGATGGAGCATGTGCTGAGTCTGATTCCAGATGTGCGAGTTGTCTGTGCCTCAGCGCCCTCTTGTCTCCGCAAGCATGAAGCCCTAAAAGCAAGCTAAGGGCTCTTCTTGTCCCATCTACGCTAGCTGAGGCCATCTGACGAAAATGTAGTGCTCCTCCCACAGACCTAAGCTAGACAAATCAAGAACTTCACGGGCTGGCACAGGTTGATTTTGTATATGAAAGCGAGTGGGCTATCTCCCCACCCTGCAAGAGAAGAACTTCCAATCCCAAACAACTAGAGGTCAAATGGTCGTTCTCAAACCACCACTATTTGTGGCTTAGGGTCTCTACCTACGAAACGGTTGTTTTGGGAACAACCCCGCCATTTAATTCCATGCAGCCTCTCAACCCCAATTGTTTCAAGCCCTGAACCCTAAAAACCTCAGATTGTGGCCGTTTGCGACCCAGCGGATCGCTTTGAGAGGCGGGGAGATTCAGATGCAAGACGCAGCAGTATCCTCTGTCTTGCCATTCCTCCACTCCTAGCGAACTAGGTCCATGGTCTACTAACAAGAGGCAACTAAACCCGAAACTTGAGGCCCTGAAACAACAAAGCCTTGGGTGCAATTCCCTACGGCTTATTCCCGTGCAGTGCTCTCCCCGTTAAATTGTCCCGATGTTGGCCTTTTAGAGAAAAGTGCGGGAAAGGTTGCATTCATAGCACAAAATTGCGCACTGACCATACAATACATAAGCCCTAAGCCAATCCGCCAGTCCCTAAACCCTGAAAAATGACCAAGAGCTGTAGCCATGTAACGGCCATTGGCTCCTAACTCCCAGCACCAACCCGAGACCTTCATCCCATAGACCTGGAACTCAACTCCCTAAACCTTAACCTCATTTTTTTGGGGGCTGCCTTGTACTCTCCAAACCCTAAACCCTAAACCCTAAACCCTAAACCCTAAACCGGGGGTGCGGGGAGTGACAGCAACCCTCAGTCTGGAGCCCTGAACTTGGAAGCCTGAACTCTGAGCTTTAAACTTTAGGGTTTAGGGTTTAGGCCTGGATCAATGTTCGGGATCTTTTTTGTTTTTTGGGGTGTGGGAATCCTTGTATTTATGTAAAAAGGATCCTTTTTCTTCCGAGGGCAATGTGGGCTAAGAAACCTGGGTTCTCAGCAGGAAGTTGCACCTGGAGAATGAGCCTAGCGAAGACGAGCTGCAGGAGAGGATGTTAAGTTCGGAGGTGGATCCGAAAAATCCGGCATGACCCCAAGTATCTACTTCCTTGGGAAGTATGGTACGCATTATTATTGGTATTCTAGTTATAGTATAGTTAAAGTCATGCAGGATTTCCGGTAAGGCTCGGGATGTAGGGTTTGGGGATTAGGTTTAGGGGCTTAACTAGATGTCAGAGATTTAGGCTGTCGGGAGTAGGTTTCTGACCTTAGGCCATATACGGATCAGGCGTGCGCGGTCTAGTGTTCAGGAGAGTATGTAAAGTCGGAGTTTCCGCCAGAGGGTCCGAAACATAGATAACTGTTGGGCAAGGATGTCTGAACCCTAAGCCTTCAAATCTATGATGTCATGTTCAACATGTGCGTCTGTTGTTGTTCGTTTGTTTTTTTTCTTACGGGTCTTGTCCTCATCAATCCCAAGCCATACGATACCGGCCCTACAAGAGACATTGATAGCCATAGTGTCCTTGTTCTGAAGGTTGCGGGAACCACTCCTCTTGCGTCCTGTTCTGGTGCCTCAAAATCTGAGGTGCCCCCATGGGGGCCCGTGTTTTTGATGTTCAGCTAGTGCAGGCGGCCCCTCCCATTTTGCTTGGAGTCTGTAGAGTCCGTAGACAGAGGCACAGACTCTCTTCAAGAGAAACGCACCCAGGATGCAAGGGCTTTGAACGTTTTGAAGAAATCCTAGACCTTACACTCCAAATCCTACATCCTAAACCTTAAGCCCTACATGTGGGGGGGGGGAAGCAGGGATGTCTGGGAATACCAAGTGATAAGGGTTCCACTTAAGAATTCTATATGAGTAACCCTGAGACTCCCCCACAAAATCCCCAACTATAGTCCGTAAATCCTAAAGCGCGAACCCTCACCTCTTAACCCTTGCTGTCGAAACTGACTGACGAAGCTGCTCTCTACAAGAACAATGAACTCGCAGTCGTCATTCATGGCTGAGTGCCTGTGGCACCGATTAATCACATGCATTACCATGACTGATTGTAGCACAGATGCTCTTTTGCCTACCAGTGTAACCTGTGTTGCTGCCCTGAACACGCTTGTTTAAAGTGTTTCCAGCAGTCTGTAGCGGTATCGACCATGATCCGACTTGTGCTCATCTTTGGCAGGGTTCTCATTGTGAAAGTTTCCAAGCCGACAGCAGGAGAAGATGCTCAAAAAGGTGCAAGATCAAAAGCCACTTGTCAGCCCTCATGCTGCCATGGGGCATGTCGCAGATTTAAGATTTGCATGCACCGTGCTTGTGGGTGATGATGACGAGGTAGCTTTTCATACTACGAATCCTTGCGATCCTGCAACTGTTTGGCGTGTGGGTTATTCTTTATAGTTCCCGTATCACCTTGGAATCCAAACCTTACACGCTACACCCTAAATCCTCTTCTTTCCTTTGACGGTGTCTCGCACTCCAGTACCCCAAAAGTTGGGTCCTTCCCACTTACAGTAACTCTTACCACAACAGGTAATGCGAATTATCATAGCCCCTTAATACCACAACCTTTTCAGGACAGTTGCTGTAAGGGGGAATGACTCAGCCCAAATGAGCAGTAGTCTAAACTCCTCAAAGGGGGTTACATAAGGGAATGTCTAGGGGACAGCTATAGTGGTTATTAAAGGGGATACTAGGAGTTTAGACCCTAAACCCTATACAGGTTATTAAGGGGGATACCAGGAGTTTAGACTCTGGCCCAAATGCGATGAACCCCATGGTCCCTAGGTGCCAAATATCTGGCTCCACAGACCCAGAAGCCCCAAAAGGCCGGTCAAGGGTTTAGGGTACCCTAAACACTGAACCCTAAACCCTAATCACCCTAATGCCTAAACCGTAAACTCTAAATCCTAAAGCCTACACCCTAAAACCCTAAACCTTTTAGGTTTGGGTGGGCCTCCCCCAGACCCGACTCCAGGCTTAGGGACCCTTAGGGTGTAGGCCAATAGTCCCCCTTAAGTAGATAGAATATGGAGGTTATAGTGAGATAATGGAAAAGAAAATGGAAGCTGCTATTTAGGGTTTAGGCTTTAGGGTATAGTACCCCTTAAGTAGATAGAAGATGGCTTCGGGTAGATTATAACAAGAGTCCCATTTACCCCCATATTCTACTTACTTAAGGGGGATTATAACCCTAAACCCCTAAGCCCCTAAACCCTAAACCCTATATTCTATCTATTTAAGGGGGACTATAACCCCTAAACCCCCAGAGCCTCCAGCTCCCAAACCCAACATGTCCAGTCCCTCAGCGGGTATAGTTTTTTTTTTGGCCGAGGGTTTTGGGTTTAGGGTTCATAGGTTTAGGGTTTAGGTTTAGGGTACCCTAAACCCTAACACACCTTAACTCCTAAATCCCAAGGTACTTGTACTTCGGGGCCGCCCTCGCCTCCCTCAGAAACACCTTCGGCGAACGCATGCTGCTGGTGGAGAAGGACAGTTTGGTGGCTTTGCTGGGTTGCTGTTAGGGACCTTAAAATAAGTCACCGTATAATGTAGGGTTTCGCGTTTAGGGTTTCCACAATATGGGCATATTGTAAACAATAGGGTTTCCTTATTATAGTAACTCAATTTCAGTTCCGTAACCGCAACCCAGTTTAGGGATGCAGGCTTCAGGCTTAAGGGCACAGGCTTAAGTGCGGAGGGTTTAGGGGTTTGGGGTCTCTAGGGTAGGGCTAGAGGAGGCTTTTAGCAATTTTCAGATTAGAGTTTCAGGGTTCTTCAAGGGTTTTTTTGAGCATTTAGGGCTCAGGGTTTAGGGGCCCACGCACTCCAGGTCTGGCGTTGAAGTTCGTAGGTACCGAAAACCCCAAATCTTAAACCCTAAACACCCGAATCCTAAACCCCTAAACCCCAAATCCTTTTAAATCCTAAAATCCAAATCCTAAACCCTGAGCCCCAAATCCTAAACCCTAAACCCTGAGCAGACGAAGAAAAAAAGCTATACACCCCCTTCAGTAGACAGAGTATGGATTCCTCATATACCCCATATTCTATCTACCTAAAAGGAACTATAAACCCTGAGAAGAAGAAGAAAAGTTAGCAGGACAACCTGGATCGGCCTCAGACCTACGAGCGGTTGGCGAGCTTCCTAGATGTGAGGCCTAGGGCATCACCTTAACTTTTGGGTTTAGGGCTTGGGGCTTAGGGTTTAGAAGTTTCGGGTTTAGGGGTTTAGGGGTTTAGGGTTTAGGGCTTGGGGCTTCAGAGCTGAATTCTACAGTAGGGCTTCAGGGTTTTGGGGTTTAGGCTTGAAGGTTTTAAAGCTTTAGGGTCTTTAGGGATTTTATGAGTTTAGAGGATTGATGGACAGCAAAAGGGGAGTTGTGGGGCCCTGGCATGACACTTGACGGGTTTTCTGTTTTGCCGCTTCGTTTTTACACTAATAAAAATGTAATGGGACCAAAACCGTAGCCCCCAAGAAAGGAACACTCTACCCTCTTTTTGGATGCAGTATGATATCAGAATGATACAATCTTACGTGTTTCAGCCACTTAACCAACCATGCTCTGCGTACAATGGTTTCGCCCCCAAACTAACGTGGAATCCTATAGAGGTCCCGGAAGGATTATAGAGTTCCACGCCAGCTTTGTTGGTAGAAAACTTTCACGCACATCCTTAAAGCAAAAAACCCAAACCCTAAACCCTAAACCAAAAAAAACCCTAAACCCTAACCCATCATTCCGAGCCAGCTTTGCCAGGCCTTTCCCCGCGCATGCCCGACCCCGGCGCTACAACTCCAGAGGGCTGCTCCCAGACGGCATACAAGTCGCAACAGAGATGGGGGTTACCCAAAATTAAGTGTACCAAATTTGGGGGTCCCTACAATAAGGACTATAATATATTGGGGTCTATCTTGGGGTCCCTTTATTTAAAGAAACTACCAGATGGCAATAGTTGTAGTAAGAGCAACTAACAGTACCTAGACACCCACATATGTAGAATAACGGATTTTTTTGGCTGGTTTCAAAGGTTTTGTGCCATAGCTTTACTTAGGAATAGTAATAGTAATAGTAAGAGTACGAGGGGCAGTACGACTAACAGTAATAGTAACAGCAGTAGTAAAGGGAATAGCAACAGTAATAGCAGTAGTGACAGCACAAGCAATTGCAATCGAAACAGTAACAGTGATGATAAGAGGAAAATAGAAAGAGTATTGGTGATGGGTAAAGATGGGACATAGGGCTATGTGGGGTTTTATAGGTTTATACGGCAAGATGAGGCGGCGAACGTCGCTGTGTTCACAGCCGCCGCTAGTCGAGTGGGTGCTACTTGGCAGCGTGTGAGGGCATCTACCGTAACCCAAACAAGCATGGAAGCCTCCCAAGGGGGCCCTTTGCTGTAGGCAGGATTACCCATGTAGCGGATTAAGAGGAGTATAGAAAGGACTATATACATTACTGAAGGGACCCCAACAAGATGACCGCCCTTTGAAAAAATATGGAGCCTCTTTGGCTTTCACATAAAATGGGGCCTCTTTGGGTTTCTTGTTAGTGTTTCTCCCTTTGGGTCTGTGGGGTCGCCGGGAAGAGGATTCCGGGAGTGCGGCAGGCTGAGCTTCAAGGAATCAGGTCCCCCGGCCTCCTTGGCCTGCATGGGAAAACAGTTACTTTAGCACCTTATCCAAAGAATCCCGCAGAGTTTTCCCTGGCACTTATGCGCAATTTTTGCAAGACTTGCAAGAGAGGAGAGGGAAGCGCGTACGTGTGCTTAGACGCTGGCTACAAGCCAAATATGAGCACCTGAGATGAACCTCCAAGTAGACCCACGGTGTTTAGGGTTTAGGGTTAGGGTTTAGAGCTTAGTAGGGTTTAGGGTTAGGGTTTTAGGGTTTGAGGTTGGGGGTTTAGGGTTTAAGGTTTGTAAGGTTTAGGGTTTAGGGTTTATAAGGTTTAGTGCTTAGGGCCCCTAAACCAGCCCACAGACCTTCAAGAACTTGAGTCTCTAAACCCTAAATTCCTGAGGAAAGCTGCGATGGCGAGGGAGTATGATGCCTTGGAGGCAGTAATGGGCTGCTGTAGGGTTTAGGATTATGCGGCTTAGGATTTTAGGCTGCTATTTCAAACCATGAACCTCAGCTCCAAACTCCAGCCTACCTGTATACTACCTATAGATAGAAGGATTTCTTTCGCCCTTAAGGAAGGCCTTAAGTACCTAATCCCCTAGCACCAAGTTGCTGAACTTCCTAAGACCTTTCTAGTTCTAGTCCTTCTACCAAGATTGCTTGAACGCCTTAACGTTCTCAGGTCCCTTGTAGCCTACTGTCCTGTAGCAGGGGGCCTATATGGGCACCAAATTCTCAATCCTGAACCCTAAACCTAAGCATAAAACCCCTATAGCTCCATGCCTCTAATCCCAAAGCCCGAGACCTTCAACCAACCTCAACTTCTGAAGCCGAAGCCACCAGACTGTCTGGAGGTTTCCGTAAACAGGGTGCCCCAACATAGACCTCAATATAGTAGAAGCCCTATTGACTAGGAGTCCCAAAGAGTGATTCCCATTTTTCGGCAGACCCATATTCCTTTTGCTTGCACGCCTTTTAACCTTACTCTAAACCCTTAAACCTAAACCCTAAACCCGAAAGCCTAAAGCCTAAAGCCTAAACCCTAAACCCTAAACCCAGCCCTAATGCCTAAGCCCATTAACCCCTCAAAACCCGAGGGCTCAGGAATCCCTCTCAGCCTTCATCCCAAGACCCCAATCCCTAGGTTTAGGGTTTAGGGTTTAGGGTACCCAGCCTTGCAAAACACTTATCTTATGTTAGCAAGGAATCAAGGGAAGCATCCCTAAAGTAGCCCCTACTTGCTCTTCAATAAATAGTGCCACGTTCTGTTCCACTGCTTCATTGCCTTCCAAAGCCAGAGGTAAGCAATATAACGAATGTGTAAACGCAGCCTCCATTTCATTGTCCGTGTTCTTTTCATTTGATTCTCCATTACTGGGGTAATATCCCTATCTAGCCGTACTTTACCCCCTGAGCCCTGAACCCTAAACCCTCATCCCTGTACGCGAAACCCTGAATCTTAGACTCTAAGCCCTAAAATCCTGAAACCTAAACCTCAAGTTTATAATCCCTAAACCCTGAGCAATATTCCCTAGCAAGGCAGACTAAGGTCCAGCACAAAAACCCCAAATCTTAAACCCTAAATCCTAATCCCTAAGCCCTAAACCCTTAAACCCTAAACCCTAAATCCTAATCCCTAATCCCTAAACCCTAAACCCTAAACCCTAATCCCTAAGCCTCCCAAACCCCAAGAAGAAGGCACTGCTGCCGGAGCCATCAGAACGCCTTCGGCTGCGCCGCACGCGCTGCGAAGATCCCGACGGCTTTGTGATGGTTCCTTGACTACGATTTCAGGATTTCTGCGGTTTGGGGATTTTCATAGAATTATTTTTTCAACACACCGACATGAACCCTAAACCCCAAAACCTCACCCCAAAATCCTAAACTCTAGGTTTGGGCAATCTTCCTGCTGGGTAGCCCAAGGGTTCAGGGTTTCGGATGCCTAGAGTTAGATAATGTACCCTCTCCAAAGTCAATGTGGTTTGGGGTTTAGGGTTTAGCGTTCATGGAACCCTCAAAAAAGGGTTGCTTAGAAGGACACCCTGTAGCGTGGAATCCCCCAGCAAACGAAATCGACATACTCTTTCAGAAGGACAGTCGTCTACACAGAGCCTCTTTCGAGGTTCCATGTCAAGAGTAGGGTTTCGAAGCCCCTAAACCCTAAACCCTGAACCCGAACAATGTTTGGTTCTATGCAACCTGTCCTTCTAATGGCCGGCACCAGTGACAACTCCTAGCCGGGCTCAATGATCCAGACAAAGGTTTAAGGTGGAGTGTTTAGAGGGTTTACGGTTAAGGGTTTAGGGGATTAGGGTGAAGGTAGACGCCAGAAAGAGGTGCTTGTAAGACCCACCTAGGGTCCCTGATTTCGAGAATCGCTTGCAATAATGCTTCAGAGGGACCTATACTTCGTTGAATTGCAGCCCCTGAATGCTGGGCATCCCTAAGCCTTAAACCATTTACCCTAAAGCCTCAATCCTCAGACCTAAGCCCTAAGCCCTAATGCCTAAACCCTGCATTGAAACCACACCATGTAAGCTATAGTCTAAACTCCTTAAAGGGGGTTATATAGGGGACTACTATGGGGGTTATTAAGGGGGATACTAGGAGTTTAGACTATAGCTCCATGTGATTGTGCCTGAGGAGAACCTCAAGCTCCATCTCTGAGTCTCCGGGCTTTTAGCACGGAGAAAAGTGGGGCTTGCAAGCTGGATGTCCATGGCATTGTGCATTATCTTTGTCCCCAAACCCTAAACCCCAAACCCTAAACACTAAACCCTAAACCCTAAACCCCAAACCCTACACCCCAAACCCTAAACCCTAATGAAAGAGATAATTTTGCAGGCATTTTGCAGCTGGAATTTCAGGTCCAGTCATGATCCATCGCCGTTAGCTTCAGGCATAGTCCCCTTTAAGTAGATAGCATATGGTTTTTGGGCATAAGATCCCCATATACCCCATATTCTATCTACTTAAGGGGGACTATAACCCTAATCCCTAAACCCTAAAACCTATATACCCCATATTCTATCTACTTAATGGGGATTATATAGATTCCAAGGCATGCTTGTAGCAGCCAGCTCAGCTCCCTTCAACTGAACCTTAAATTTTGAGGACTGCAGGGTCCTCCACCCTAGCCCCTTAGGGGGGGGGGTAGTAGGGAATGAGGGAATATGTCTATATATATATATATATATAGAGATCATGTATGCTTCTACAGGGATGAGATTCCCCTATTCCATACTGACCACCAGAAAGTAAATCAGAAAGTCCTTCATCCCGCAAGCGTCCGAACTCCATTGCAACCCTCTGCAGCAAAACGTGAGCCCCTTTACAGTCTCAACCCCCTAAGACCCTAAACCCCAAACCGAGCCCGTTTACACTCTTAAGCCATGCCCCAAACCCTAACGCTATCACGTCACTTCAAACTGCCCTAAACCCTAAACCCTAAAACGCCTTGAGCTTGCTCTCTGCCAGTCACGCCATGCGGGAGTTCTGCCAGGAGTGGAAAGCTTTCAGCTACAACCCCCTGAGTTCAGGGTCTATCAGGGTGGTTGTAGACCGCAATATGCTACTCTACAATCCGTGGTATGGGGACCCCCAAAATGGTACCCCTGATTGTGGGAGACCCCAAAATTTCTCAGCATTGTGCTTTTATGTAATTGGGGAAGTCTTCCCTATTATGGGGTGAAGGCGCTCTAGCATTGGGGGGAGGAGGTGGCTGCTGGGAGCTTCTAATTTGTTGTGCTTCGTGAAGGCACAGGACGAGTTTCATTTTGTTCTCGGAATCTCAGTGGTGGTAGGGGTTCTTATGGCAAAGAGATGGTGCTTGTAAACGTGGTCTCTAGTAAGGAAGGTTTACGAATTTCACGCGTCGAAGGGGATATGATTTCATGTAGGAGTTGGAAACTGTTTGGCTATATTCAAACTTGTATCGCACTGCTTCTAGAGAAGCTTGATGGGCCTTTACACCCTAAATCCTAAACCCAAACCCCAAATCCCAAACCCAAAATCCTAAATCCTAAACCCTAAACCCTAAATCCTAAACCCTAACCTCTAAGCCCTAAAGCTGCCCATGATCCCTAGAGCTGCAAGAACGTTGTTTCAAAGTAGTGGACCTGTAGTACAGGGATCCCTAAACCGGACATGTGTGTTTTGAGAATAGGGTTTAGGGTTTAAGGGTTTAGGGATTGGGGGTTTACGGTTTAGGGGTGTAGGGGTTGTAGGGTTGTAGGGTTTAGGGGTGTAGGGGTTTAGGGGTTTAGGGGTTTAGCGTTTAGGGTTCAGGGTTGTGTACTCCTTAAGCTACAGAAGCTCAGCCTCAATGTTTTATCTACTTAAGGGGGACTATAACCCCAATATATACCCCATTATAATATACTGGTTTCCATTTTCCCTATATAACCCTACTTCTTTACCCCAGATTCTATCTACTTAAGGCCCAGTAAAATGGTAAAAGGAAGGTTACGGGCTATCTTAGACTACAAGGATGCACTAGAGAATTGTGGGGTCTGTATTGGGTCCCCCTTTTTGTGGCAACTACAAGGTGGCAAAGAAGCCATAAGAATCGTAAATCATTGCTGATATTATCTTCTTGTATTTCCTATAGCTACTTTTAGTGCAAAGTGAAGCGTTGCACAAAACAGTGGATACCACAAATCCTGTATGAGCTGTCTACAAGACGTAATTCTCGAGGTGTAGGGTACTTAGGTTTATGCAGGTATTTTAGTGTCCACCGTACCTTAGTCTAGTTACATAGACTCCAACCCCAATCCCTATAAACCTCTGTATGATTCCAGTTTCCATTTCATTTTCCATGTTCTTTTCCATTCGACCCATTGTTGCGGTGGGATGCCCTGAACCCAAAACCCCTAAACCCAGAACCGCAAACCCTAATCCCTATATAAGCCCCAATCCTGGTCTCAAAAAAAACCCCAACACGTAGGCCCGGGGCTTCCCCAAGCATACACTTGTTTTGAAGTATCCCTGCTTTCGAAGAAGGGACTGGGTTGGGGTTTCCTGAAGTTGAGGGTCCTGATAACAGGGGGCAGAGCATTTGGGGTAGAAAAGGGGGATCCCTTGCCTTTGAGCCCCAAACCCTAAACCCTTAAGTGTAGGGTTTAGGGGGATTGGGCTGAAGTCATGTCTGGCTGAGCTTGAAGGGGTTGTTGGCTATATTGTTGATGAGAAAATCTTTGATCACCTACGGCTTCCGGAAGTAGGCCCCCAGCCCGTAAGCCTAAAAATCAGAGGTTCCCCTAGTACCCCCCTCTATACTACCCCCCCTAGGTGTAACCTTAATTGGGCTTAACTATCCCTCAATCACCTTAATCAAGAGGGGGAACCTTGGGGGGTAGTATAGAGGGTGGTAGTAGGGGAACCCATGAACTAAGGGCCCCTGAAGTAGAATTGGGGGGGACTTAAAGTGGTGCAGAGTTTGTTATATCAAGAGCATTCACGCTTGAGGCAAGGGCTTGCGGCTTTTGGTGAGTTAGCTGTACACACTGGGATGTATCTCGGTCAGTGTTGAATTTGTTCTGAAACTTTAGCATGTTGAACCCAGAAAGGAAGATGAACTTGCAATTGCAACTATTAATTTTCTAGTCCCCCTCAAGAAGGAATATCAAACCGTAGTTTTCCTTCTCATCCCCATAATGACCTAGGTAAGGCGAAATACTCTCCTGGTTTTTCAGTTCAGGTTGCTACTTCTAATCCTTTGGAGACGAAGAACCCCACAGTCTGAATCCCAAAGCCCTGAAGCCTAGGCGGGTTTAGGGTTTAGGGTTAATGCCTAAGCCCAAAAGCTTGAATCCTAAAGTCTAAATCCTTAGCTGGTTGTAGGACCTGGGGAGTGCGCGCAGGAATGTGGAGCCTCCATGACCATCTTGTACAGCAGCCAGGACCTTACAGGAAACAGGGCTCCTTGCGCGGTACAAAGTCTGAGGTTTTACAGCATCAACGGCCCGCCAAACCCTAACTTATTGCAATTACCCCGAAGCCCTAAACTCTAAAGGCCTAAAACTTGAGCCCTAATTCCCTATTGCACCCAGACCCCCCCGAGGCCAACGAAGCACGGTGTGGGTCTCCGCCGCAGCTTTCGACAAAAGCGCCTTTAGTGGCCTGGTGGACCGGCGGCAGGCAGGGAAGGGAGGGCGAGGGACATGAAGACGAGGTAAGAGGGACATGGGGTTTCCCATTTTTTAAACTAGGGGTACCCTTTTGGGTGTCCCCATACTAAGTGTTATAGTACGGTGGAATTTTGGTGTCACCAATATGGGGGTTTGGGGAGTAGCGCTCAGCAATTGAGGGTTTAGGGCTTTTGGGTCAAGAATTGGGGACTATAGGGTATACGGGTTTGGGTATGAGGGGTTCGGGGTTAAGGCTTTAGGGATCTAGGGGCTCAGAGATGTAGGAGCTTATTAGGGATTAGGGTTTTTTGTTTCCGCTCTCGGCAGTCTAGGCCTTTACGCTCGGGGCTTCCAAAAGTCGAGAACGCGATCTCTAAGCGCATGGGCCTGCTGTGGTTGAGCTTAAACCCTAAACCCTGAACCCTAAACCCTGAACCATAAACCCTGAACCCTAAACCCTAAACCCTAAACCCTAATTAATCCCTAAACCCTGAACCCTAAACCCTGAACCTAAACCCTAAACCCTCGACCCTAAACCCTAATTTGAGACAGCAGCGTAGAAGCCGAGGCTGGCTGATGTAAGAACCCTACATGAGCTTAGTAAGATATAGCAGCGTAATTCCCAAGTACTTGGGTCTATTGGGTTTAGGGTTTAGGGTTTAGGGCTCAGGGTGTAGGGGCGTAGGGTTTAGGGTCTAGTACCGTAATTCTCAAGTTTGAGGGTACTTCAGGTCATGCAGGAGTTGTAGTATCCATTTTGAATTGTCCTAGGCACTAGCCCCTAAACATTATGTGCACTCCTATAACCCCTCTTGAAACCCCATATACCCCTGGAGTTTGAGTATCCACCGAAGGTAGTGAGGGAAGCGAGTCAATGTTGGATTGAGTCTTAGAGGCTGTCCTTGGCTGTCTAGGCCCAATATTGGAGTAATACACTTTAATACCTTTTTGGTTGCTGGGTTCTTATTATAACAACTTATACCTAAAAAGTTTATACTTTTTTGGAGGGGTGTACTCCAGACTAGGGTAGACTTCCGCAGACTGCCCTCGAAATGCCTATGTGAGCTCCAGTGAACATGAGGCTTACCAAGGGAGCATGAACGGTGGACATAAGGGTCCTTTTGGTAGTCTAGGTTAGTCTTTGTAAACCCCTAGACCCTTAAATGTGTAGGGTTTAGGGTTTTCGGTTTCGGGTTAGGTTTTGGGGTTAGGGTTTGGGGTTTGGGGTTTAGGGTGTCGGGTTCATCCCGAATTATGGAGCTGAAAGCCATACATCCTAGCCCTTGCGTAGCGCAAATGATTCCAGCCCAATCCCTTGATATATGCATATGTACATATGTACATATATACACACCCCTGCACCTACGCTTACTGGTGCTCAGTAGGGAATAAGGGAATACAATCCCTGTAACATATATGTATATATATATACATATGATATATTCCCTACTAACTTAAACCCGGAACCCTAAATGATATATTCCCTATATTCCCTTATTCCCTACTAAGCCCCAGCAAGTTTATCTATTTATGTACATGCTCCCAAGGGTGCCCAGATGTGAGCTACAATTCCTAGTATCCCCATCAATTAATGACCCCTGTAGGCATCCCCTATCGAATCACCTGTATAACCGCCTTGAAGTAGGCTAGGCCCTAAACCTTAAGTCTTAAACCCTGTATCATCCCCTGTTTAACCTCCATTAAGGAGTTTAGACTATAGCTCATGTAGAGGCTTGAGGCCTACCTGAAAGTTTAGCTGTCCACACTGATGGGCTGCTTTGGCCCAGTGGCAGGATATTAGGGGAAGGGAGTGAGGGGAAGGGAGAGCAGAATTGTAGCTTACTGACTTTTCATCTCTACCCCAAACGCTGAACCCCTAAACCAACAACTCTAAATCCTGAGCTCTTAGCCCTACACCCTAATCCCTAAACTCTCCGACCCTAGGCCGTCCACATTTGTTGCGATTTCGCAGCTCCGTGGCACCCACAAGCAAGTTGGGTGACTTGGCCGAAGCTTTATGAAGACCAGGGTTGGACATGGGGTTTAGGGTTTAGGGTTTAGGGACGGATCCCAAAGAGGGACCCTGCTAGCTCATGGGACAACCTGAAACGCTAAACCCAAAGCCCTTAACTTAGGCTTGGGATTGAATGTTGGGGGGCGTAGGGACTTAGGTGGGCTGCAGGGGGTCGAGTTTAGGGACTTTTTTTGGGATCTGCATTATGGGGCTCTACAAGGATTACTTCCCCCTAGTAATGAATGAAATCTACAACCCCAACCCCCCTAATGGTGGGTATTCCCAACATTGCGCCACTACATTGCGAATCAACCAATCAAGGGTTGATAGTACGGGGAGCTGCAATCTAAGCCCAAGAACCTCGGAGCCCTTCATCGTAATATCTTAACATACCAGTTGCGCAGTAATACTCAGGCTTCGAGACTACACGCGACACCCATAAGTCTATACGCATGGCATAATTCCCCTAAACCCTAAACCCTCAACCCTAAACCTCCAAAAATGCCTTGCAATCCCATGCAGGGGGCGCACAGAGTCTCAAGTTGATCCGTCGGAGGAACAACGGGAGTCTACCAGAGTTGCCCCTGTAGAAATCATGACTAGGGAGACCCCCCAACCCCAAACCCCAGAGCCCTAAACCCCTAAATGCCGAAACCTTAAACCCCTAGACCCTAATCCAAAAACCTTAAACCCCAAACCCCTAAACCCTAAACCTTCAATCCCTAAAGTCTAATCCAAAAACCTTAAACTCCTAAACCCTAAACCTTTAACCCCTACACCCTACTCCAAAAATCTTACACCCCAAACCACTAAACCCTAAACCAGAACCCCTAGACCCTAATCCAAAAACCTTAAACCCCTGAACCCTAAACCTTAAACCCCTAGACCCTAATCTAAAACCCTTAAACACCTAAACCCCTAAACCCTAAACCTCAAACCCCTAGACCTTAATCCAATGACCCTAAACCGCAAAACCTCTGAACCCTAAACCTTAAACCCATGGACCCTAATCCAAAAACCTTAAACCCCTAAACCCCTAAACCCTAAACCTTAAACCCCTAGACCCTAATCCAAAAACCTTAAGCACCTAAACCCCTAAACCCTAAACCCTAATCCAAAAACCTTAAACCCTTAAACCCCCTGAACCCTAAACCTTAAACCCCTAGACCCTAATCCAAAACCCGTAAACCCCTAAACCCTAAACCCTAAAAACCTATGAGAAGCTGACATCGGCCAGCCCAGCGACGGCCTTCGGCGGGTGGGTGACGTATGCGATGACGAGCAGGAGGTGGACCTTGGGCCCTAGGATTATGCTTCAGGGTTTAGGGATTAGGGTTGGGTACTGCCCCCTCTCAGTAACAGTCTATATTAGGGGTCCTATTAAGGGCTATATATAACCATAGTATATGTATTATCCAACTGTTATTGAGGGGGGGCAGTACCCAAGATTAGGGTTTGAGGGTTTAGGGATTCAGGGTTTAGGTATTAGGGTTTCAGGGTTTAGGGAGTCAGGGTTTAGGGTTTAGGGATTAGGGTTTCAGGGTTTAGGGTGTCAGGGTCTAGGGTTTAGGGATTAGGGTTTAGTTTAGGGTTCAGGGTTAAGGGTTTCAGGGTTAAGGGTCGCAGGGTTTTGGGGTTGGGGTTTAGGGATTCTAGGGTTTATGTTTCATCAGGGATTCGGGTTAGGGATTAGGGTTTAGGGATTCGGTTCAGGTCTTAGAGAGGAATAAGGGTTTAAGGTTGGTAGGCGCGAGGATTTGTCTAGGGTGCTGGCTCCGGGTTTCAGGATTCTAGAGTTCCAGGTTTACGGACGAGGTGGGACGGACCCTAAGCCCTAAACCCTAAACCCTA
This sequence comes from Symbiodinium pilosum, assembly GCA_905231905.1. NCBI lineage: Eukaryota > Dinophyceae > Suessiales > Symbiodiniaceae > Symbiodinium > Symbiodinium pilosum. The sequence goes on along the minus strand of CAJNIZ010043639.1, from coordinate 28,803 downwards.
AACCCTAAACCCTAAACCCTAAGCCCTAAACCCTAAACCTGCTAGAGAAAAATCTCCTCCTGCCACCAGCTCCTTGCTCCAGAAGGCCTTGCCCAAACCCCAACAGTATGTGAGCAATAGTCTAAACTCCTTAAAGGCGGTTATATAGGGGCCTATATAGGGGACTGCTATAGGGGTTCTTAGGGGGGATACTTGGAGTCTGTTTAGACAGTAGCTCATGTAGTGCAAGGGTCCTTTTGTCCATGTTTTTGGCTTTGGGCCATTCTCTTACCCAGTTTTTGGGCTCAGGTACAGCCCATTACTAATTACCCCAAGCTCTAAACCGTGTTGTAAAGCCAGTAGCGTAGAATCATGGTCTATACTCACTTCGCACTGATTTCCTACCAGTTTCAGTTAAGTAGCCTAGAATCTAGAATTATGGACTAAGTACTTCGCCCTCATGTCCTACCACTTTGGGTTCAAGTCGCCACTTTTTTTTTTGTTGCGTCACTAGGTTTTTCAGTCAAAAGCTCTTTAACCTAACTCCCTTATCCCTAAACCTTACATAATCCAAGAGCTTGCCTGAGCCCGTCTAGGACTTCAAGCAACCCCGCCAAAGTTTTCGGTTTTTGGGTTTTGGGGTTTTGGGGTTTTGGGGTTTTGGGGTTTTGGGTTGAGGGGGCTCGGGTTTGGGGATTAATGTGGAGATCCTCAATCCTAAACCCTAAACTTTAGGGTTTAGGGTTTCGGCTTTAGTGTCTCCCTGGAAATCCAGCTGACTATAGTTAAAATCAAGTTTACCTACCAAAATTCGTCCATAAACGCTGTACCTTGGATACTGCCCCCCCCTCAGTAACAGTTGGATACTAAGTATAATATGGTTACATATAGCCCTTAGTAGGACCCCTAATATAGACTGTTACAGGGTGGGGGCAGTACCCAAGCTGTACCATAGTTCTAGTCGAACATCGTCTCTAGGCGCCGGTGAACCCTGGAACCCCAGACCCGAGCTCACAAATCCTAAGCCCTCGTCACAAGGCCCGCCTTTTGAGCCCATAAACCCTATAAACCCTAAACTCTAAACCCTGAAGCCTAACCCTAAACCCTGAACCCTGAACCCTAAACCCTGAACCCTAAACCCTGAACCCTATACCCTAAACCCTGGACTCCAAGCCCTACAGCTATCATCCCTAGAGCCCGAAACCTTCAACACCTAGACCTTGCCTGGACCCTGGACCTCCTCTTTTTTTGTGAGCTGCCCTATAATAGACATGTAGGACAACCCAAAATAGGAAGGACATGGAAGGACATAATATGGTGGCCTACATAATTACCCATATCATTTTGAGTCTATTTGAGGTACCCTACTTCATACTTCAACAAGGAATCCAGAACCATGATGTTGATAATTGTAAACGCTAGCGCGCGCCCGCCTCGGCTGGCCGGGCTTCCCACTGTAGGAACATGTAACTATAGATATACAGGTATTTAAGTTAGGTATATGGATACAGTCATATGCCTAATACATAC
>CAJNIZ010043639.1:5371-17183 GCA_905231905.1 Symbiodinium pilosum | reverse complement strand
CAATGATGAGACCTGCAGGCTTGCTCCCGGTCACAGTGATGGGACTCAAAGAGAAAGACCTCACAAAGGCGACCGTGGCGAATCTCTACAAGGTCGCGCAGTCCTCAGGGCTAAAACACACTCTGTGGCTCGCCTCTCTCGTCTCCGGCAAACAGCCTGGGCCTGCCCAGAGAAGCGCTTGGGCCCTTTGGTGACCTCATTGACCAGTTTATACGCCTAAAGTTCCTGGAGCTCCAGGCACAGACTAAGCCTTAAGCATGTGTCAGCAGACTGCAGCTTGCGACTGGAAAGGCTGACCCAAAGACAGGCAAGGGTGGCCATCTCTTGACCAAAGAGGAGAAGAAGCAAGCAAGGGCCCACGCAAAAGCCCTTGCCCAAAAGACCAGAACAGCCAAAGAAGAGAGGCAAAAGGAGGCCGAAAGTGCGGTAAAAGCGTTGGAAGCAGGACGACTATTTGCATATGCCGCCAGTCCTTCTGTGCTCTCGGAACAGACAAAACGTCGCCTCAAGCGCGACGAGAACAAAAAAGAAGAAGAAACAACGCGCCGCCATGAAGGCTGAAGCGACCTGCTCCGCACAGGCGCTGGCCTAGAGCATGTTTGTTTCTGCCGCTGACAGTGCCATTCAGGCGAAGGCCAACCTGGAGGCCTTGCGCAGAAAAGAAGCCAAGCGCAAGGCAAACTACAGGCTCGAGCAAAAGAAAAAGCAGCTTCTGAAGCAGAAGAAACTTGAATCAGCCTGAGCTTCTGAGTGCTGTTCGCATGAGTGTGTCTGGAGGAACGACAGCTGCTTCGGCAGAACCTGGAGAACCACGCTAAGCGCAAGCCGACCGAGGAGGTGTTCCGTCCTGTGTTTTGGTGCAACTAAACCCGTGCGTCGGGCAGGAACTGGACTATGCCTATGCGTTGGCCTTGCAAGAGCAGGACTTGAAATGAAACCTGTGACCTCTGTCCTCCGAGCTACTAACTTTCCAGGATGGCGAGACACTCTCCACAGACGAGGCGAGGACAGCGGGTCTTGAAAAAACGAATGCAGCGGCCACGCCTAGGAGTTTGCGCTGGATGACGAGGAGGCACATGTTGTGCCTCAGGACGAAAGCAGGGGTGTGCGTGTTGCAGGAACAGGGCATGGAAGCTGCCAAGAAAGCTTCACGCGCGGATGGAAGTTGGGACCCGAAGCCAGGGCCCGACTTCTCCTGCTTGACTTTGCGAAAATGTGTCAACCAAGGAGTGGCTCCTCAGATCGCCATGGCAATGGCGGTCCACCTAGTCAAGGTCTCAGTGCGGCAGCATGTGTGCCCTGACAGCCAGCCACGCATTGCCGAGGCAGTGACTGGAAAACAAGTGCTTTCCAGGTAAGGTAAGGAACAGCAGTGGGTCTTCCGAATGAGCAGACAGGGCTGCTCTCCTTTTAAGCCCTGTGCGTTTCCCCTGTTCTCCGCAACAAAGCACAAAGCACCCTCAAGCTATAGGGGAGGTCCGGTATGGGACCTGCACTGGTCAGAGACGTGAGGCTTTTGCCATGCACTCGGGCTGTGAGCCTTTTGGGGTTGGCAGCGACCCCTCACTTAGTTTAGGGTTCAGGGTTGAGGGTAGCCATTAACCCTAAACCCTAAATTCTCAACCCTAAACAATCCGAATCCCTGAATCCTAGATCCTAAACCCTACACACTTTAACCTCTAAACTCCTACAAAACCACGAAGCCAGGAGCTAGCTGGGTGTAGCCTTGATGAGGCTGAGAAGGCTCGGACTTTCTAGGGTTTAGTTTTTTGGGGGGTTGGGGTTTTAGGGATTAGGGTTCAGGGATTAGGGTTCAGGGATAAGGGTTTAGGGATTAGGGTCTTTCGCATTGTTCGTACTTCAGACAAGGTTTAGGGGTTTAAGTTTGCAGTATATGACGCCACCGCCACGGCGTCATACTCTCTAAGTTTAAGGGGTGTAGGGCTTTTGGGTTCTGGGGTTTAGGATTTAGGAACCTGGGTTTAGGGTTTCAGGGCTTAGGGTTTATGCGAACATTTGCCGGAGATGTGTTTCTTGGAAGAAATGCGCATGACGCACTCGCCTTCCCGCGGTGCATTTTATGAGAACATGTAGGGGCTGTGCTCATTGTTTTTACTAGCATCGGCATGCACATTAGCGTATTTCGGCTAAGTTTGGTACTACGTATTGTTCCTTCATTCCTGATATTACTCAAGCAGTCCTCTTCTTTAACCTTTAAAGCACGAGCGTAGCAGCAATTGCGGCCAAGGGACTTCAAGATATTTGTGGTAGTTCTTAGTGTTAAGGTTCAAGATGTAGAGCTAACTGTTCAAGGTCCCCTAAACCCTAAACACTGTGTAGGGTCCAGCCAGCTTAGGGCACTTGGCAGAGGCGATTCATGCGGTTAAGGTTTAGAGTTTAAGGTTTAGGGCTGTAAGCAACTGGGCAAAAACCCTGCGCGCCTAGCTAAATCCAAGCTTACCTTGCAACATTCTGCTCTGAACGCCGAGAGGGTCCAAACACGCTCCAAACTCTAATCCCCAAACCCAAATCGCTACTATATACCCCTGTATAACCCCTAAACCCTAAGCCCCCCTGAACCCGCTAAACCCTAAGCCAGCCGAACACAGGCGTGTCAAATTTCATTGACAGCGGTGACTAACGCGAAAGATACGTATGACCGCTGCTCGACCGACTCTGCTTCGGTGCCCAGAAGTCGTTGGTCCTTACCTTAGCAGCACTTCGCCAGGTGTTGCGCCAACCAAACACGCAACGCTCAACTCCGGTGGACACACACCGTCGACTGCATGATGTTCTTCAGACATTGTCCCTAGCACGCTTCGCAGAATTTTTACATGTTCCCTCCCCTTTTTAGGTGAGGCAGAGTGCGTGGTTCAGCGCCTCTTGGCTGCATGCGAAAATATGGCTAGGTCGACTTCTATAGGTTTCTGGAGACTTTTTTGGAGTCTCTTCAACACTTTTTTGTTATATCCTGACTGAGGGCCCAAGGCCGAAGCAGTGGCAATGGCGAGCGAGCCTGGTGTCTTGGTCGGGAAGTGCCATCGCTGCTGTCTGCTGCTGCTGTGAAGCTGCTCTCATTAAGGCTTTGTAAGGGCCCATTTCAAATCAGGGTCTTATAGGGCCTTCTTAGTTTCTTAGGGACTATTTCAAATGAGGGCATTATGAAGGATTTTTCAAATCAGTGCCTTACTAAGGACAACCTCGAAGTAGGGTATTATTAGGGACTATCTGAAATCAGGGCCTTATTAATGACTATTTCGAATTAGGGTTTTGTAAGGGCCCAATTCAAATCAGGGTTTCATAGGGTTTCTTAGGGACTATTTCATATCAGGGCCTTCTTAGGGACTATTTCAAAGTAGTGCCTTATTAATGCTTATTAAGGACCATCTCAAATTAGGGCCTTATTGGGGACAACGTCAAATTCGGGCCTGATAAAGGACTATTCGAAATTAGGGTTTTGTAAAGGTGTATTTCAAAGATCAAGGTGCTTTATAATTATAGGGCTGTATTAAAGACAATTTCAAATTAGGGCCTTATGAAGGACAAATTCAAACTCAAATTAAGGCCTTATGAAGGACAATATCAAATTAGGTCCGTGTTACGGACTATTTCAAATCAGGGCCCTATCACGGACTACTTCAAATTACGGCTTTGTATGGGCATATTTCAAATCAGGGTTTCAGAGGGCCTTCTGAGATGTTATATTAAGTTAAGGCCAAGGACGATTTCAAATTAGGGTTTTCTTAGGGACTATGTCCAATCCGGGTTTTTTGTAGGGACTATTTCAAATAACCCCTTGAACAATGCTCTATAAATGGCCAAGCCGACAAAACGTAGTTTGGGGGCCAGACTTCAGAACTTGGAAATTTGGCTAACCTGTATTACATAGGTGGTACATGAGCATGACGGCCTCATCTCAGGGGAAACGGCGGAGGCCGCAGAGCATGCAGAGTTGCTCAGAGAGAAGGAACGCTTTTTGGCTGCAATGTGGCTATGTTGACTTTCAGCACAACCGCGGCGTTCGAGGTCTCGATGCTGCCATTCTCCAACGCGTCTTGTCTGCACCCTGCCAGGTTTGGCATGACACCTGCCTGCTTGCTGCATCTCAGGCAGGGCGGCGGAGGCCGCAGAGCATGCAGAGCTCAAGAACATGTTCGTGGATGGCGGGACCAAGTCAAAGGATGCCTTAGCTCTGCGGGAGGTACTGGCGCGTGGTTCGTGAAGCATCGAGCACAAGAAGGAGTTCGCGCGAAGGAAGAAGAGCTGCAAAAGGCGAGCTGTTCCTGAGCAGGAGGACTCGCCAACTCCCGGCGAACTCGGGGCGAATTCCGATAGTCTCGCGCCACAGCGGCACACAAGCCCTAAACCTTGAGCCCGCAGCCCGACAACTCTGAACCCTAAGCCTCCTCAGCCCTAAAAGCCCCAGGGCTCAGGGCTAAGCCCCAAGCCCGAGCCCTAAACCTTGAACTTTAAGCCCTAAACACTCACCCCGCAACCTAAAGTGTCCCCTGTAAGCTTCCAAAAGACCCTGAACCCTACACCCTAAACACTGACCCCTAACCGTCCCTAACCTACAATGTCACATCCTAAACCCTAAAACCCTAAATAGTCGCTTCCACTCCTTCATTCCCACCCTAAACCCTAAACCCTAAACCCTACAAGAAAGAGGCCCTGCAGACTTTTGGCAGTGCAGATGCCGCTGCAGACGCAGGGTGCTCAAAGAAGGGCTTAGATTCCTTGAAGGAGGGATGAGATGGGGGATTGTATATATATGTATGTATATATATAGGGTTTAGGGTTTGGGGTTGAGGGGTATATACAGGTTTAACGTTTGGTTTAGGGTTTTGGTGTTTAATGTTTCAGGTATAGGGTGTTGAGGGGCTTAGGATTTAGGGCTTCGCGTGCATTTCCTCAAGCCCTTTTTTTGACCAAAGCGTCGCCAACCAACCAGCCAACGCATCCAAAATCCGCAAATTCACATACGTTGTCTCGATTTGAAGTGTAGTATAGGCTAGACTCTTTAACAGGGTGTTAGATAGGGGATTATCTAGGGGAGTATTATCGGGCTTATTAGGGGCGATACTAGGAGTGTAGACTATGGCTCATTCAATTTGCTTGGGAATCAACATTCCTATGCGAGAACTTAAGATTGTTGTGTCAAGGGTTGACGCTTGTGAGGGGATGCTGGTTACTTCAACCCCGGGAAGGACCCTATGGCCATCATTGGATTTTTCTAGGGTCCTTACCACAGGGGTGCGCGCAGGGGAGGAGGTTACAAAATCATTTTACCACCTACTGTGTATCCCTCTTTAAACCCAGTTTCCCTTTGTTGTCCATATGATTCTTCATTACAGGGGTTGGGTTTCCAGAGCTTGAAGCCCTCTATATATATATATGTATAAGTTTTATATACACACATATATGTACCCTGTATTACATAAACCCTTAGCTTTTTCAATTTTGAAAAACCTCTTGCCACTAATTCATACGAATAGCTAGGGGAACATGGCGAAGTGCTTGGACTTCTTTAGGTTGAGGTCTTCACGGGGCTTAAGGTAGGACTTAGGGTCCAGGATAGGGTTTAGGGTTCAGGGTTTAGGGTTTTGGGTTTTGGCGGTTTAGGCTTCAGGGTTTAGGGTTTAGGGTTTAGGCTAGGATCCCCAAGACCTACGCGCTAAAATGCAAAGCCTTGACCCTAAGGGCCTGCGGCCTCTTCATTGCTAGCAGCATCCTCCCTCCCACTTTGGGTACTGTTCCCCCACTGGGTTGAAGGTTTCTGAGAACCCAAACATGAAACTAGAAACTACTCATGTAGACCCCTGATTGTTTAGGGTGGAGGGGTTTAGGGTTTAGGGATAAACCCCCTCCCCTTAGTAAGGGTCATAATAGGGATCTCAATATTAAGGCCCTTAAGAGGAGGGGGTTTAGTAATCATGCGTCTACAGTACTTACGCGAAATGGCGAAAAATACGTCTTTCATGTCCCAGCGCACAAGGAACCCGGAGCTCCACTCATTTACTTTCAAATGTTCAGCGCGGGCTTGCGAAGGTTGGCGCTGCTTCGTGTGCTGTGCTGTTGACAGCGTTTCTGTATCGTCGTTAGGAATTATTTGAAATATTTAGTATAGTATAACCCCAAGGAAATTAGAAAATATTCGGTTTATTATGCATCCAGGGAGACTACAGGTTTAGGGTTTAGGGTTTTTGTCCATGAGCAGCACTATTGCATGGAGGTATGACAGCGAAGTTGAAGCCATCATCGAATACAGGGCGCTTTGAGGTCTACATGGGGTACCCTGTACAAGACGTATAGACTAGAAGGCATCTAGAACCATAATACTGGTAATTATTTAGGCTTCTACATTACATGCTCCAGTGAAAACCGTCAGTCATCCTAGCGCAAAGGCTTTAAACCTTAAACCCTAGCCACGAATGCCACACCTCCACTTGAAAGGAGGGCTGAGCTCGCTGAAATGAACCCTTCAACGGCAATGTAAACTAGAGCTGGTAGAGGCACAACAAAGCGAGAATATTATGGTGCTAGTGTACTGGATATATAGTAATTAACAGGATTGCATTTTCATACTAACTTAATCTAAGTTCCCTCACAGAGGCCCAGGTTAGTATAGGCTCCCTCACACAGGCGTCATATGTTAGGAGTCCTCCTTGAACCCGGAAAGCCCCAAAGCTTGGACCTGCAACCTCGAAGAGACCTTAAACCCTAAACTTTAAGGGTTTAGGATTTAGGGTTTAGACCCTAGACCCCTAAACCCGTAAAACTTAAGCCCTCAAACCCAACATCTTAAACCCTGAGAGTCCCACTCCTCAATTCCTACCCCAAACCCCTAAAACCTCGGCCATGAGAGCCCCCTGAACCCCACTCCTTAACGCATAACTCTTTAAGCCCTAAAGCCTACACCCTAATCCCTAATCCTTATGAGCCCAAGGCACTCCTGAACGGGGCAGCGGAAACCCAGGCACAACAGCAAACGCCTGCGCTTTGTGTGTGTGGATTGTATTAATCACCTGGTTTATTGTCAAGAGTTGCTAGTAACAACCTCTCCAGTATAGGACCAGTATATATATATATGTATATGTATATGTATATGTATATGTATATGTATATGTATATGTATATGTATTAGGGGGCCTGTCTACCATAATTATGGCGTGTTTGAGAGCTATGATTAGCGCAGGTTGCTGTACCTCTTGAGTACCCCACCCCCAGGGGAGCATCCCTAGGACGGTAAACCCTAAACCCCAAACTCGAAACCCCTAAACTCTAGAGCCCAAGCCCTAAACCCCTAAAACCCAAACCTCAGCACGTCTTTCAAAAGTTGGGCTTGTCAAATCCTCTTGGGATTTAGGGTTCGGGGGTTTAGGGTCTAGGGCTTGAGTTTAAGGTTTATGTTTAGGGTTTGGAAGCTACTGCGTTGTTAGGGCTTTCGATTTGGGGCGTTGTCGCGCAGGGGAAAGGGTTCTAGCGACTTTTGTAGGAGTTACCAGAATGCAGTATAGGGACTTCTATAGGGATCTTTGCCCTACCAACCCTAAACCCCGAACCCTAACCCCAAACCCTGGATAGGATTAGCTATAACCCCTGGCTCTAGGGGTAGATTCCCTGAGAATTCTGCGCAGCTTATACTGGGTTTCCAGAGGGATGCCCTAAACCCTAAACCCTAAACCCTAAACCCTTAGGGTTGAGAGGGTTTAGGGTATCTCGAAGCCAGGCTCAAAGCCAGGGTCTTTGCTTAGGCGTCCGCAGGATGAAGGTCTATTGCACAAAGTCCCCCTTAAGTGGATAGAATATGGGGTATATGAGGATCTTATTATAATTTACCCAAAGCCATATTCTATCTAATTAAGGGGGACACTATGGATGGTTGGATTCCTGGCATGAGAAGCACTTCCGGGTGGATAGTTGCCAGGTGGGAACACCCCTACAAGGCATATATAGGGGGCATGCGGGTATGTGAGGTTTATGTAGACCTCCTATATGGGTACCCACCTTGGTAACTGTCCAACTGGAACTCTCCTTGATGGCAAAGCGACCCTCTCCATTGGATGCAGCCCCTATTCATGATCCCCATAATTTTTGTATAGCCCCCCCCCTGCCATCATTGTGAGAGCTCATTTTCCCTTGGCCTGTAGGTTACAGCTATCCCCAACTCCTCTTCCCAATCCCTACACCCTAACTAGCTCTCCAGACCAACATGGATCTCCAGAGTACTGGCCACTAATCTGCCGGGTACCCCCAAAAGGAACCAAGTTGTTGACAACCCCTCTTAAAGCCTTAAACTCTGAACCATAAACCCTTAACTCTAAATCCTCAACCCTGAACCATAAACCCTAAACCCTAAACCCTCAACCTGAACCCGAAACCCTACGCCCCAAACACGAAACAGCCCCTTGCCCAATTCCGCAGCAGGAAACTCGCCCTCCGGAGTCCAGAAAGAGGCGGGATGAGAAAACCTTCGGTTTAGGGTTTTAGGGGTTTAGGGGTTTAGGGTTTAGGGTTTAAGGTTTAGGGTGTTTTTTAGTACCCTTAACCCGAAACCCCAAACCATTAGGGTTTAGGGTCTCAGGGTGCAAAAGGGAGGGCTATTTGGAGGGTTTAGTGTAGGGTTTCAATTAGGGGCCACGGGTGAAGGGGAAGGGATTCGGAGTTGAGGGTGCGCCCTAGACAACCTGAAGCCCTAAACCCTAAACGCAGAAGCCTGAACAAGTAGGAAGTTTATCCTTATACCATCCTTATGTTAGGGTTTAAGAGTTTCCTGTTTAGGGGTTCAGGGTTTAGGGTTGTCATGGTAAAATGGAGCCCATTCTAGTCTGTCAGGCTCCTACATTAACGGTAATATTAGGGTTACATTAGGTTTATATGGGGAGAATAGAAGATAAAATGGAAAACTACTATTTTGGGTGTAGGATGCTTGGCGATCTTGCGCTGAAACCGGCGGCCCTTGACTCCTCACTTTGGACGAAGCCCCGCTTCATGCTATAGGGGCTTATATAGGGTCATATGCGGTTTATTCATATGAGCTTTTTGGGCTTATATGGGGTCATCTTGGGTTAAGGGTTTAGGGTCTAAACTCCTTAAAGGGGATTATGTAGGGTTTAGGGTTTAGGGTCTAAATTCCGTAAAGGGGGATCATGTAGGGCATGGGGGACTACAGTAGGGCTAATTAAGGGATATGCTAACAGTTTAGACAGTAGCTCATATCTTACCAGCGGGGTGGTAAGGAAGAAGGAGCGTGTTGCATGGGGGTTATACAGGGATTATATTCCCTCAATCCCTACTAACCACCAGTTAGATATTGTTGATGGATGAAATCATGGATGGCCGTCCCAGGAATGTTTGGTCGTATAGTGTACCTAGTCATGCAGGATTTTGTCCATGGGCAGTATTGCTCTAAACTCAAAATCCGAAGCCGCATTTAGCGCCGCAACCCGGATGTTCCCAGGGTTAGGGCCTGAAAGCCCGCCCCAGACCTAGTAAACCTTCCCCCTGCAACTCCTGTAGGTAACGGTTCGATATGGTAGTTTTTCTGAAGGGGACCCAAATATAGACCCCAACATGCTATATTCCTTGTTTTAGGGACCCCCAAACAGGTAATCCCACCTCTGGGAACCCCCCATATCAGGTGACAAACCCCATTTAATGAGCAGCCCTATATGATACCTGTAAGTCAATAAGCAAAAAGTAAGTGAAATGTATCTAGTATGCTTACCGGTGGTTAGTTAGCAGGGAAAAAGGGACAATAAATCACCATATATTCCCTATATAATGTATTCCCTTCTTCCCTACTAACCTCCAGTAAGCCTAAGGGGAGGTTCTCTATGCTCCAAAACACCCCACACCCATTGACAGTTGTCTTGCTGGGGGTGTAGTCGGGAAGAAGGCAATATATTTTGTAGGATTATAGTCCCTTGTTCCCTACCCTCCACAAGTAAGCTGTAAAAGTGATTCCCTACTAGCCACCAGTAAGTTATAGAAAATTGCAACCGCAGCTAATGTTGATCTCAAGCCTAAACCTAAGCCCGACAAAACCCAAAACCCTAAACCCTAAGCCTTAAACCAACGGAAGCCTTAAACAATGAGGCATGCTACGTGACCTACGTACCCCTTCCCAAACTAACATGAAGCACCGTATGGGAGTTTCCAACCAAATCAGGAGCTCTTTTTGGGGAGTCTCGCCCTAAATCTTAAGCCCTAAACCCCAAACCCTAAGCCATAAACCCTAAACCCGAAGCCATAAACCCTAGACCCTAATCCCAAAACCCTAATCTCAAAACCCTAATCCCAAAACCCTAAGCCCTAAACCTTAAACCAGACCTCAGGGATCCCTCCCAAGATGTTCTATTGGGGTTTGTATCGGGGCTGCCTTTTTATGGGGACTCAAAGTTAGTGTGTCCTTACTTTTATTCCCAAAAATCGTTCTGGGTGGCTCATGTATATAGTCCCCCTTAAGTAGATAGAATAAGGGTATATGGGGATCTTATTATAATATACCCAAAGCCATATTCTATCTACTTAAAGAGGACTATACGTAATGCACCCTCAGCCAAGACTGCAAGGGGCCTGATGCCTCAAGCCCTGAACTCCCATGGCCACCGGGTTGTTTAAGATTTTGGGTTCAGAGTTTAGGGTTCCGGGTTTAGGGTTTGGGATGGTTTGGGCTTAGGGTTTAGGGTTTAGGGTTCAGAGTTTAAGGTTTTGGGTTTGGGGCTTGGGTTCAGGGGTTAGGGTGTTCTCTTAAGATCATCTGCTGATTGATTAGTGGAGGCATGCGGCCGCTATGGCATTCATTGCCTGTCATATGGCGTGCATTTGTTGGCCTGGTATATTCAGACAATAACCCTAAACCCTAAACCCTAGACCTTAAGCCCTAAACCCTAAAACCCTAAAACCCTAAACCCTAAACCCTAGACCCTAAGCCCTAAACCCTAAAAAGGTTGGACACAGAGCCGCAAGAACTGGGACAACGAGCACAATGCAACATATCGTGCCTGGAAGCGACCAGGAGACAGGCGGAAAGCATATGGGGATTTCCCAACATAAGGGGTACCAGTTTGAGGGTTCCCATAGTAAGGACTATAGTATATTGGGGTCTATATTGGGGTCCCCCGATTTTGGGAAACTACCATATCTATCCTTGCTTCAAACCCGCAATGCGCGCAACCACGAACTCTAATTAAGTCTAAAGTTCAAATCTCTAGAGCCAACCCAGCGAGATTCTAAACCTCAAAACGCCAAGCCCGTAGATGGGTATGCAGATTCCGCACTCGTTAGAGGCCACTACCGACCAGTCCTTCCCAGATTTGTATGGGCTGAGGGTGTCTTGCTTGGGTTAGCAAAAAGCAGCCACTCGCGCAACAGGCCAACCCTAAACCCCAAACCCTTAGATCAAATCCCACATCCTACACTCACACCCCAACCCTGATCCTCATCATCGGACTCCCCCCAAAAACAAGAACCCACAATGTGAAAACCTGACGCGGCGTGACCCTAGTCCTCATGAACTATAAACCTTGAACCCACAAACCCTAAACCCTAAACCCCAAAACCCAAAACTGAATCCCTAAACCCATTATAGTAATTTCCATTTTCTCTTCCCATTCCTTCATTCCCTGAGCCTTGCACTCCAAAACCCTAAACCCTATACCCTAAAACCCTAAAACCCTAAACCCTAAAACTCCAAAACCCACCTCGGAGGCCTTTGGAGCAAGCGGAGTCGCAGGCGAACGAGTCCGGGACGCCTCCGATGTGGCCTCGGAGCCATTGGGGTAGGGCTTAGGTTCTTTAGGGTTTAGGG
>CAJNIZ010043638.1:127910-168640 GCA_905231905.1 Symbiodinium pilosum | reverse complement strand
GCCTAGGTTTTCCGGCTCACCTTTAAAAATGCCTCCTGCGGGCTCCCTACTTAGAGGGGCTCTAAAATCTCGGAGATTTTAGGGCCCTTCAGAAAAGCAAGAGGTTCTAAAATCTCCGAGATGTTTGGTGCGGGCGGCGCGACCAAAAATCTCGGAAATTTTTGGTCGCGCGGTCCTTGCCTCCGGAGCGGTTTTCCACGTGATTTCTCCCTCTTTGGCTGTCTGCGCGGATGCTCGGCGGAGCGCATAGACCCGGGACGTTCATAGGTTGGCCGTATCTGTCAATGGGGGGTTTATGCGCTCCCCCGAGCCGCAGATAGCCCAAGAGAGATAAATGAGGCGGAAAGACCGGCCTGGATGCGGGGGCCGTACGACCCAAAATCTCCCGAGATTTCGAACTATTTCTCTTTCTTCGGCTGTCTGCGCGGCGGCTCGGTGCAGAGCCGGGGCGGAGATCCAGAATCTATTAGGTTGGCTGTTTTGGTCACGTGCGGTCTTATATAATGATTATTCGTCGGGATGCATATGGGATCTTACATGTTCTGTGTCGATGCGGTTATTCGGAGGAGCGCGTGGATTTGGCACGGAGAACCAAAATCTCTCAGGATTTATAGTATGGCCGTATCTGTTCCCAGAGATTTCTGCGGTTCTCCGAGCCGCCGGGCAGATAGCCCAAGAGCCATAATTGAGGCGGAAAGACTGGGCTGGATGAAGAGACCGCGCGATTAAAGAGCCGCGTGGCCAAAAGTCTCCCAAGATTTCAAGCTATTTCGGCTATTTGCGCAGCGGCTCGGGAGAATGTGAAATTTGGGACGGAAATCTAAAATCTTGCAGAATATATATATATATATTACGTATAATCTTAACATATTGATAGTTCATCGGGCTTCATGCGCGTCTTTAGATATTATTTGGTCATCGGAATTCTCATTCTTATAATTTCTCTAAATTTTCCGTTGATATAGGCGGCGGACTGATTCTAATTCTTCAATAATACGGCGCGCGAGCGGCCTAATTTTTCTGGCTTAATCTTCCAACGCTTATATGAGATGAGGCTTCAAGATCTTATAGAATTGATAGAGGGATTACGTCTATCTATGGAGAGTGATATATAGCTTCGCTCTGCCGTATAGATAGTCCAAGAGAGAGAAAAATAATAGAAAAAGACTGGGGCTGGATACGGGGCGCGGGGAATAGGAGGAATCTGAATAGAGGGGCCTCGACATTACCTTAAAGATATTTTTAAATTGAATATTATAGATTTTGATATGATAAGGATGCGTTGCGGCGATTATAAGAATATTATGATATTGGATATTTTGGGGTTGTTATTGATCTCTCTACAAGGATTTTCATAAATTGGAAATTATAAGGATATTCTGCAGGGAGGAGATTTTCTATAGCTAGATATTAATAATATATTTAATGATTGATAATTATAGAAATATTTGAGGATGGAAGTATTTTTATATCTGACCTTTGCAGGGATATTCTGCGATTGAATATTATAGGGATTGAAGATATTTGTCGATTGGACGCTATAGAAATATTGCAGATTCGAGAATTATTGAAATATTATAGATTTGGATATTGTAGGAATATTGAGATTTATTATAGGGATACTCTACGATAGGGTTATTACAGGGATATTCTGTACTTGGGCATTGCAGAGATATTTGACGATTGGGTTTTTTTTTCGAGATATTTGGCGGATAGAAATTTTAGAACTATTATAAATTTGAATATTATAGAAATATTCGGAATCTAATATTATAATGATATTCTGCGATCGGGGATCGGGCATTATAAGGATATTTGATGATTGGATATTGCCGGATATTTGGGGATTGGGCATTGGGATACGATAGAAATATTGGAAAATTGGGCGATATCAGGATATTCTACGATTGGGTATTGCAGCCAGGCTCTGCACGCGGAGGGCGAGGAAATTAAAGATTCTGAAAATCTAGCAATCTCATTGAGAGACGGGGCATAAATAATTTCTCGTGGTCCTTATCTCTGCAAGAATTATCTCTCTTTGATTATTTGGGTGACGGCATGGGGGAATATATTTCTTTATCGGATTTTCCGTTATAGATATTATTTTAAAAAAAATCGATTATTGGAGGTAGCGGGTTAATTCTGATTTTCCCTATTATTTAGATCTCTTCTATGGGAATATGAAATTATATATATTTATATTTTTCAATAAAATCGTAGAAGAGATATATATTTCTCGATAAGAGGATGGAGAATTGATAAATATTTTTATATTTTTTTTATGAGATATTTTCGTCTAGATGATCTTTTTCATTTCTTGATCTCTTGGCTAATTCGAATTTTTGCAAGATTTGGAAAAGATATTCTGGAAATATTTGGAAATTTATGGATTCGTCGGATCCAAATATTCTTGAATTTCTGGGAATCGTCGAGATCCGCATCGTTTATCGTATTGACCTAGATTTTTTATGATAAAAATCTATCAATGGTCAATAGATATCGTATATCAATCTATTTATCTTTTTTTATATCGGATTCTATTCGTCCGTCTCTCTAGATATCTTGATCTAATTTAATCTTTATCTTCATCTTATCTCTATCTATCTCTATATCGATATCTTATCGTCCTATTTCTCTAGTCATTTTGATATTGATTGATTTCTAGTTCTCTAATTTTCTTTCTGAATATTTTCTTTATTTATTTCTCTCCTAATATTTTATCAAAATGAATTAATTATTGATTTCTATTCCTGAATATATATATCTTTTATTTCTCTCTAATTGATCATCTTCATTTATATATTTATTTATATCTATATAGAAATATATTTCTTTATCAATTAAAGAAATTATAAGATAAGAATTGATATATAAAATTCTTTTCTCTATCTCTATTAATTTATTCGATTATATTTTTTTTGGAGTTCAATTTTTTCTATTGATTATATATTTTTGATTTATCTTAATGAGATGATATGATAAGAATGATGATTATTAAATCATTCATATGATCTTTCTTTATTTATAATTCTTTTGAATATTATTTTCTCATATCCTGAGAGATTCTGATTTTTTCTGAAAAAAATTGGGGAAATTAATAGAAGATAGATTTTATATATAGTT
The DNA here is from genome assembly GCA_905231905.1 of Symbiodinium pilosum. Lineage (NCBI taxonomy): Eukaryota > Dinophyceae > Suessiales > Symbiodiniaceae > Symbiodinium > Symbiodinium pilosum. Next base: position 165,517 of record CAJNIZ010043638.1, on the reverse strand, counting down.
AAAGAGAGATTCAATAATTTGATTCATTATTTCTGTGTCGATACGGATATTAATCTAGATATTCAATTTATTAGAATATTCTTTAATATATATATTTAAATAATATTTACGTAATTTTCCCGGAGAATTCGCATATATCCTTCTCATATCCTTATTAGTCTTAGATCGTATTTTCTTCATTTTCTTTGCATAAGATTCTGCGCTCCTATTCATTAGACGAATATCGTAATTCCCGGAAATAAAAAATAATCAATCAATTTAAATTATGAAATCTTGAAAGATATGATAATTAATGAAACTTAGATTTAGAATTTAATTAATTTTTCAAATTCTTGAGATATGATATTATTCATCTTCATTTCATTTAGTATTCGGATTCCATTCAAATAAATTTAATGAAATATATTTAGATCCCAATCTATTTTGAATTTTCTTTCATTAATTAGAATTCCCTACGGCGGATGGACAAAATCGTGCATGACCTGCTAAATCAACAACATACAATTGTCAGTGATTGATCTCCCCCTGGCCCTCCAATCTCAATGTTGCTAACACATAAAGATCATGCAGGATTTCGGTCATTCGCGCACGTGCCCTTTTTGACCCTTTTGGGACCAATCAATATTAAGATTCAGGGTTGGCAGGGAAGGCTGGCAGAAGAAATCTGATGCAGGATTTCGTCCATCAACAATACGGGGTCAAACTGTTGCGGTGTGCTGCACTAGCCCAGGAAGCGACAACGACGGGCCTCTTTTCTCTGGAGATGTTAGCATACGATTCCTATAGGAACATGCAACATTAGCACTCGCGCGGCCAGCTGCTAGCTACAGATCCCCGTCATCAATTGGGAGGACTGGCTCGGCCGGGACTTGCCTAGGCATTCTAGACACATACGTTGCAGAGCCCTGCATCACGAACCAGCACCAGCTTTCAGCGCAGTGTGGAATTGGTTGTAAAGCTCCAACAATGGAGACATGAGCATCTAATTGGATGACCCGGGACTGCATGTGCCTAACGTCTTCATGCGTGACAGGTGCCACGACGTCCCACAGGCCATCAAGAGGGGCGGTCAACGCAGCACCACGGGTCCAGCGGAAGTCTGGAATTCCGTCATGGTGCGCTTGGGACACCTGAACTCTAAAGACTTGACCAGCGAACAGCTTCTTGAAGGTGATGGCTGGAACTGTGGGCGAGCGCGGTGGCCGGGATGTATACTCCGTTGGGCTGAACTCATCCCAATAAATCTCATGCCTTTGCTAGTTGCCAATGAGCTGAGTGCCATGCTGGCGCCCTGCGCAGGACAAAAGTCAACGGCCTTACGACCAAAGATATTTATGAGGGGGTCCAGCACTAAGCTCTTGCCTGCATTGGTGACCCCTGCTATGAGAGGCACCCGGGCAGTCTTGTTCGGGCCGTTGCTGATTACATTGGCCAAGGCTGCTGCTAGCAACTCACCATCCACCGTAGCGTGGTTTCTGCGGAAGAAGTCACACGCAGCCGCCCACCACATGCATTGTCCTCAGCAAGAGCAGCTCGAGGTCGCCAGACGCTGGACAAGGCCCCAGTCCGTCTCCTGCTCCAAGTCATGCAGCTGCTTTATATCTCGCCACTGCACTGCACCATCGAGGAGCTCAGAAAGGCGCTTCTGGTTCCTCATGCAGTACAGCTGGCACGCATGAGACCCATGCTCTTGGACATAGGCAAGAACAGCGTTCGTCAAGAGGTTCTTGTCAAGGACCATGGCAGTGAAGTCCAATTGCGTGTACTTCTCCACCTTGGCCTTCTTCTTGCCACCATGAACAGGAGCGTTAGCTAGAGCCTCAGCCTGCTGGCGCCGCTTCACCCAAGCGTTGGCGTTGAAAGGCTCCTGCGCGTCTTCATAGAGGTTCACGATGGTGTTGCGGCTGCCCGGAGCCGCAAACTCATGGCAAGGCCCATGACCAGATCGCACACCTTCCAGTGTGCCTGCCGTCTTGAACCAGACCAAGGGAGCCAGGTCAACCTCCGGCTTGCGCTCCGTGGTGAAAACACCGTAGCGCACGATGCTCCACCACTGCGTATGAGAGCTGCTCCAGTGACTGGCCAGACCACCACGCTGACGCAGGGCAGCCTTGAGCGGCAGGAAGCGGCTCAGGCCATTGAGCTTCAGCGCCACATGGAAATGCCGAGGCTCCTCAAGGAAGACCACAAGCTTGACAGCCTGCAGCGCTTGTGCGCGAGGACGGCCTCTGCCGTTGCGGTTGGTGTCCTCTGCAGGATGCTGCACAGCATCCAGCACTGCGTCTCGGATGTCAGCTCGTGTCAGTCCTTCCAAGCTCTTCAGCGGCGTCTCCGCCTCCAGAGCCGTTGCGTCTAGCACAGCTGCGAAGGTCACCAGGTACACCGTGCTGCGTGCGTTGGCGTCCTCCTCAGTGAGCCAGTCTGGTCTTGGCGGCGGTGGCTCAGCTGCTTCGCCCTCAGAGGACGACGAGCTTGAGCTGGAGTCAGCCATGGCGCCCGGGCCAAGCACCTCCGAGCAAAATGGCTCTCAGGGACGAAGCGGAGCTTGCGCAGCGCACGCTAGACTGAATTTCAGAGGCAGCACTCTTAAAGGGTTATGCATGGTTATAGTCTGGTAAGTATCCTCGCCCTGGGTCGCGATCCTCGTAACTGTCGCCATCTTTCGACCTTCACTACCCCGCCTCGTCTCAAAAGCGCCAACAGTCACAGGGATGGGACCCCTCCAAGTCGCGATCCTCGTAACTGTCGTCACTTTTGGACCCTCACTACCTCGTCTCATCTCAAAAGTGCCAACAGTCACAGGGATGGAGCCCCCCAAGGGTGGCATCCCCATAACTGTCGTCGTTTTTGGATATGAGAAAGCTGAATGTCTGGTAATTTTCAAGTTTCAAATTCATTTCTCCAGTTTCAAATTAGTTTCAAAATAGTTTCAAAATCCAGTTTCAAATTCGCCCTCATAGGGGAAAAGGCAATTTCAACGTGCGTTTTCATGAGAACCCAATATTTTGTAAGTGCTAAAGTTTTTCAAAAAGTACGTGTAAAAAATGCGTTCCCCCCTATGAGGGCGAATTTGAAATTGGATTTTGAAATTATTTTGAAACTAATTTGAAATTGGAGAAACGAATTTGAAACTTGAAAATTACCAGACATTCAGCTTTCTCATACCCCAAAACGACGACAGTTACGAGGATGGTAACCTTGAGAGGCTCCATCCCTGTGACTGTTGGCACTTTTGACCTCATCGTGCTCCAACAGTGACAACAGTCCCAAGGATCGCGGCCCCGAAGAGCCCCATCCCTATGACTGTTGGTACTTTTGACGAAAACGGCATACTTCCTGACTTCTGCGCAGGCTAAGAAACTGGCTTCCTGAACAAAACGGCCCTTGCGCAAGCCCTTAGTTGCTTCTGGCCCCAACTAACTATTGTCTCAACGCAGAGCACATGTCAAGGACACACGCCCACATCACACGCCCACATCCACACACACACACACACACGTCAAAGCTGCGGCCCTCGCGCTCTACCGCCGCCCCAGACAACACTAAGCCCACGCAAGCCCTGCCACACGCTGTACTGCATTTTGCACCAGGCGCAACAATATGTGCTGTCAAGCACTAGCAACTTGGTTCGGTGGCGTCGTACCGTGCCCTAGAACCAAGGTCTCACCCGGGTGAGACGGTGATAGGAAGGCACCCTCTAGATAACAACTGCACGTAACATGGAGTAATCGCACTTTCCTGCGCTAGCTATAGGATGATGGCCAGGCACCCTCATCAGTCTGAGCCGCCTTCCTCGAAGAAGTAGCCCTTGGCCTCGTAGAGCCGCTGGCAGCGCCTGGCCATATCTCGGATGCTCTTGAGCAGGAAATCCTCTGGCAGCGAACGAATGGTGAGCTTGAGGTGCCTGACATAGATTGCACGCGTTTCCTTTTTGCCATTCGGCCACTTGCTTTCCTGCCTTCGTAGCCGCTTGTTGACCTCCGCCCAGATAGCATAGTCCAGCACAGACAAGTCTGGGCTCCGTTTTGGGATCTCGAAGACACCGATGCCAGCCTCATCCTTGGCAGCGATGCCCTTGGCGGACTTGTAGCCAGTAGGGTCATTGTCCTCCAGAATTGGGAAGCGCCGCTTGTCTGGCAAAGCTTTGGCCAAGTCGCGCGCCAAGATTTTGTAGAAGTTGGCAGCAGCTTGCCCGCTCCAACGCCCATGGGGAACCTCGTGCACGGTGAGGGCCTTGCCTTTCCCAATGCCCGCATACAAGAGAACTCCCTTAGCGCCAGTGTTGTGCCGCAAGCTGCCGGCCTTCGGCTTCACGTAACCGCCGCACAACCCCTTTCCAGGCTGACGGTACGCGCCAAAGGTGGCATGCTGCGCGGCACGACGGCGCTCCTTGCTGTTGAGGTAGACCTGGGCTGAAAACCCTTTGGCCAATCTTCCTATCCGATCTGAAACCTTATCATTGCTTTATATCGGTTATGGTTTTAGAGGGTCGGCCTACCAGAACAGAATAAATTCTGACAGGGGGGTTCTTACCCAAGTCCTCCCGAAAGTGCTTCCCGTCGATGAAGGCATCAATACGGTCGACCCCCCAGGCTGCGCTCTTGGAGCGGTACGTCTTGGCAACGTGGAAGCGGGCCTTGACGTCCTCTGGAGTCAGCAGAGGCTTCTCCCGCAACTTACGGAAATAAATGTTGCGATCATGGAGAGCCCGGAGTATGCTGCGGCAGGACGCCTTGGATTTCGCTGCCTTCTTCAAGTCCTGGACCGTTACGGTGCGCTGGCCGTTCGCTGCGACGATCATCTGGTCCAGCTTCTTCTCCAGGAAATCAACCTGGGCTGGGGTCAGCGAGCAGGGGCGCCCTTGCTTTTTGACGGGTTTCTGTAAATAGAGCAAACGTGTCACCGAGGATGTGTCCCTTCCTAGCAGGTTGCCGACTTGAGAGTACCATTTCTTGGCCAGCTTGCGCTCGTCCTCAGACATTTTTATCCATCCTGCTTCTGGCATATTGCGCTGCAATGAAATGAAAGGGACAGAGGTCGCCTGGAGGGTGCTTGAGTCGACGTTGCTGCACGGGCCCAAGCAAGATCTCAACCCACGTAGCAAATCCTATGCAACACGCGCAAACGGCACAGCTGCTAATCCCACGGCACACAGACACAGAGCATCAAGTCGTCCACTCGGAAGCCTACTGCACAAGTCAAACACGTACACAAGACGCTCTTTCTTTCTGCTCACAAGTCCCGCGAGCACGCACACGCACGCAACAAGTCCTTGGTCGCTTCGCCCACGAAGTGTTTGGGCCCCTGCGCACACGCACATACACATCAAACTCGTGTATGATCTTCTTCGCAGCGTCTGACACAGACCTGCACGTCTTGAGCCGCCAGGCAGTTATGAGTCGCACATATAGCTACAGTCTGCACGGCACTCCATCACGCGCAACAAGCTCGCAGCTTAGTATACACTTGCCTGAACGTCTCAGAGCACAATCTTCCCATACGCGCAAGTCCCACGCAGAGAGAGAGAGAGAGAGAGAGTCCTTAGTTGCTTACTGCCCCAACGAACTACTGTCTCAACGCAGCGGCCGTGTCAAGCACGCACACGCTTACCAAGCTCGCAACTTGCTACACACAGGCCTGTACGTCTCAGAGCTCAACCTTCCTATATGCGGAAGTCACACGCACAGCAAGCGTTTAGGTGCTTATTGCCCCAAAACCTAACTGCTGCCTCAACGACGCTTCCCACGCACATGCCCAGCACACGCACAACAAGCTTGCAACTTGCTACACACAGGCCTATATGTCTCAGAACTCAATCTTCCTATATGCGCAAGTCGCCCATACGCACGCACACAGAGCACGCCCTTAGTTTCTTTGGCGCCAACTAACTACTGTCTCAACGCAGCGCTTATGTCAAGCGCATACACATACCCACACACCCCAAGCTCGCATTTATTTGCTACAAACAGACCTGTACGTGCTTCATATCATAAAACTGTACTCCGAGACGGTAGATGGACAAAATCGTGCATGACCTGCTAAATCAACAATATACAATTGTCAGTGATTGATCTCCCCCTGCCCCTCCAATCTCAATGTTGCTAACACATAAAGATCATGCAGGATTTCGGTCATTCGCGCACGTGCCCTTTTTGATCCTTTTGGGGCTAATCAATATTAAGATTCAGGGTTGGCAGGGAAGGCTGGCAGAAGAAAATTGATGCAGGATTTCGTCCATCAACAATATTAAGCCTTGAATAAATATAATTTCATAGAAAATCATAATTCGAAATATAGATGAAAATAGATCGATCAATCTTTTTAATTCCCTAATCGATAGACAGATCGGAATTCCTATGAGAATGTCAAAATGATATTTTATTCTAGATATAGGGTTGCCGGCGACGAGGTTACCGATTGCTAGCCGCATAATTCCAGATATATTAGGCCGACTATTATTAGGTCGAGATCTCAATAGATATTCTCCTAATTCAAATGCGATGCCAAAATTTATCAATTATTCGATTATTTGAAGATCTGAAAATTGATATTTATAGATCCGACGCAAATTTTGAATTAATGCAGATATAATTTCGCGGAGATCAGATTTCAGATATCTATAGGAATCCTATATGAATTATCTTCTCAACGATCCGATCGATCGCCGCCGCGATATATATTTCAAGAGAATATCTTTTCTCTTCTCGAGATCTTTCATATATTCAAAGATCATATTCTCTCATTCAAAGAATATTAGATAGATAGAATGAAATATCAGAAAATTCGATAGAAAAATAATCAAATTCTCAGATTGATAGATAAATCTAGAAATAGAGAATATCAATTTCATAGATTTTGAATAATCAATTAAGAAAAAAAGAATTCATAGAAATAATTGATGAATTCAATGATTTTATCATCATTTTCCTCATAATATTGAAGAAATAATTGCTTAAATAATTTTAAACAAATCAATAATTTCCAAATCATCAATTAGAAAAGAATCTAAATATCATCCAGAATGATCTATGCTAAATCCAAAATAAAAGATAAATCTATATTATCTTCTAAGATCATATCCAATTGCTACAATATCTATATGAATATAAGACGATCGATTGAGAAATCAAATGATAAGAGATCAGATAAATTATGATTTCATCTAATAGATCGAAACAAGAGATAGAGATTCCGAGAAAATATCTAGTTCAATATTTCTAAATCATGATATGATATCAATAAATATTGATAGATCGACCTCCAAATTCCTGATTTCCTTCATAAATAACTCGACGGAAGATCAATGACGATATATATACGCCTCCACGAATTTCGTGAATTCTATTCAAGATCTGGGTCTACAGACGATTATTTAGAAATCATAAAATCTAAAATCTCTAATATTATTCGGAAATTATCAGAATTTGATCGAAATTTATCCAATCATCTTTTCTATCATTTCTATAAAATAGATTTTAATAAGATCAGATATATGAAAAAAGAATATAGAAAATATATCTGAAAAGAAATCGAATAATATGAGAGATATAAAATTCGAAAAAAATGAAGATAAATAAAAAACAAGAGATTCTCGGAAATAAATATATTTAGATAGAAATAATTAGATAGAGATCGCCGAATCAATAGCAAAGATCCATATAAAATATAAGGAAAAATAGAAATAATCAAATATAGAAAAAAGATGATAAATAAAGAAATTTGAAAATAATAAGATATATATTTATAGACAAAATTCCATGAATAGATAAAGAGATAGAAAACTTTGAATGAATATAGATAACGAGATATCGATAGAGATAAATATGAAATGATAAATCACTAGATAGAAGAATGAAATTCTATAAAAAATATTATAGAGAGAACTCTCTATAAACAATCTTGAGCTGAATTCAAGAAAAAATATATTCCCATATCGATAGACGTTTCGGAAATCCTCAAAATTCGTGATTGATTATCCCCTATTAAGAAAATATCGATTATCAAGAAAAAACTTCGAAAATTATCTCTCATATCGTCGCGCATGACCGCTTGAACAATTGCCCAGATCATGTATTAAAATTCGCCTCCGTCAGCCAAATATCTAGGAATCCAATATTCCGTAGACGCAAGAAGAGACGAGAGAATCAATTCAATTAGATATTTCAAATTCTATTGCATCATCATCCATCGCCTCCTACCTGCGTTGCGAGCATCCTGATTTAATAAGAATCAAGAAATAGAATCCGGGAAGAGATCTGAAGAAGAAAGATATAATTAAAATAGATCTGAAAGAGAGAACGGATTTTTTCTTTTTATATTCATTCTTTTCATATTTAAGAATATATTTTTTCTTTGGAATTCGTTCATTTATATCTTGATTGACATATATTATTGATAGATTATCGAGAATCATTCTTATATATAATGAATATCGACTATATCCTAATTCATAGCTATTAGATCCCTATTAAGATAATCGTCTATCTTATCTAATGAATTTAAAAAATCGTATCTTCTCTATTCATTCCCGCAGAATAAACGAATATAATCAATTCAAATCCAATCTCTTATTCACGAAATAAAATATCTTGATTTGAATATCTAGTTTTTCTAATATCTTCGATAATCAATTATAATTTAGGAATTCGAAATGAAGAGATAAGAATATTATCAATTCTAAAAAACGATTTTCATATTCGTTTAGATTTTTGAAAATATATTTTCCGCGAGAAATGAAAAATACGATCTTCCTATATCCCCAATTTTTCATATTAGAATAATATGAATTTTTCATTATTGTTAGATGAGATAAAATAAATTTATCATCTAATCTTAAATTCGATATATAAGAAAATAAAAAAGAATGAATCTCATCTAGATATCATTTTCTATTATCCTAAATATTGATCCCTGAAATAATCTAAATTACGATTTTCCTTGCGTACCATCTCATTTGATATCGGATTACTAAAATATCTATCACGAATTCATTTTCTGCGTTCTTTTTTGAACGATGAAATATTAGATATCCGAGCTGCCATCTATTCGTTTCTATTTATATTAGATTATTAATATTTGAATAATTTGATTTATCTGCAAGACGTATTATATCTTCTGCCACGCGTTCGGATATATTTAGAGATTAGAATAGATCTCAATTTTAAATTTCCTTTAAAAAGATGAAAATCATTAATTATAAATTCATATATATATATATATCGTCTTTTCTAGATGATGATTCTTATAAATAATCTCTATATGATAATATTATAAACGTCGTATTAGCTCTGAATATTATCCTATATTATATCAAAGATATCTATATCATCAAATTTTATCGTAATCGAAATACCAATAATCTTCTATATTCCTTCTAAAATTAGAATTTATATTTTTCAATATTTTCATTCTGCCTATCTATTATCTTTTTATATCGGATAATATTTAAGAGAGAGAGAGATATATATCCCAATCATGATACAGAAAAATTATTCTCTTCTTATCATAAATATTAATATGATAAATCCTGAATATATATATATATATTCCTTCGTCATATAATCAATCTAGAAATATTATAGAATTATTATCTAGATTTATTAATAAATAATCTAGATTTATTGATAATTGATTGAAGATTCATCGGATTCCCCCCTATTCTATCGCACATCGCAGAAGAATAGATGATCCGCATCATCCTATTTTAATCATTATTTATAAGTTATCATATTTTTTCAACGTAATTCAATCATCATTTTTTCTCCCATAATAAATAAATTCTATTCATTTATTTCTCTTAAGATTTTCATTTTCTATTCCGATATCATTATTATTATCCTATATGCAAGATCGAAAATTAGAAATATCGCATCCCATCTAATAAGTAAATAAAAATCGACGCTCATATATATATATATATTCCAAACGGCGATAATTCATATCCTATTGATTAGATCTTCTCTATCCTCCCTTCAAAAAATGATCCAATAATCATATAAAGAATTGATAAATTCGATCTCGATTTAGATATTCTTTCTAATTTATATTGAATGAAGAAATTATTCAAATATCGATTTGATATATTAATTTGAATATTTCTCTATAATAATCATCATAATAGGTTGAGAGGTCTTATCCAAAATGAATAAGAATATATTTTCATATCATTTGATCTAAGAGTCTAGGTTGAGAAATCTTTATTCAAATTTCATTTCTAATCAGATCTTCCGATTCCCTCCCAATCCAATTTTTCCTATCATTATTGAAATCTTTTAATTCGAATCTATATTCGAATCTCTTCTTCCTTCGTAAGGACTCTTATTATATAGAAATTATGATATATCTCATTCAATCTACGGTCCTTATCTCCTTCTAGAAGAATAGTGAATCTATATGTTAAAATATCAATGCGCCTAATCCTCTATTCTCTTATGTAGATAAATACGATTGATCATATATCAAATTCTCATAATAAAAAAATAATTAGACCCTGAATATTCCGAACATAATCAAATCTACGTTAGCAACGGGCTCGTATCTGATAATATTCTAGATTTCGCGATCGCAATACGAGTTGTTGGGGTGCATGGGTGCGTGTTATAGGCATCTTATAGGGTATGCGCCGCGTAAATATTGTGGAGAATTTATAATTTCAGATTTAATATTTAAGTTTATGGCCAACGATTCATAAATTCAAGAATAGCTCATAAATTTCAGATTTAATATTTACGATGATGATCAACGTTTCATAAATTCAAGAATAGCTGGTCTTTGCACGGAAGATAATAGATCAAATTCCAATACCACGGTATTTCCAATGCCACGATACTTACGGAGATTTCGTAATCGCCGAATTCGAATATCACGATATTTGAAAAAGTTTCGCCCTCGCCGAATTCCAAATCCATAGCATTTACGGAGCTCTCGCAACCGCCGAATTCCAATATCACGGTATTTATATATTCTGAACAAGTGCCATTGCCGCCCCCGCCGAAATTCACGAGAAGGTCTTCAACTAGATCAACTAGGAATAATTTGGAGGACGCTCCGCGCGCCAGTACCGCCGCCCGCCAAAAACCACGAGAAGGTCACCGATTACGAACAGAGATCTGAGGACGCTCCATGCGACAGTGCCGCTGCTCGCCAAAATCCACTCGCCAAAAAGCACGAGAAGGTCGTCAAGTGCGCACAGAATTGTGAAGACGCTCCACGCGCCAGCACCGCCGCCCGCCGAAAACCACGAGAAGGTCGTCGATTACGAACAGATTTCTGAAGACGCTCCACGCGCCAGTGCCGTCAACCGCCGCAAACCACGAGAAGGTCGTCGATTGCGAACAGAATCTATACGTTCTATCGAGCCGCGGCGCAGACAGCTAAAGAGAGAGAATTTGGAGGACGCTCCACGCGCCAGCGCCGCCGCCCGCCGACAACCACGAGAGGGTCGTCGATTACGAACAAAATTCTGAGGATGCTCTACGCGCCAGCACCATCAACGGCCGAAAACCACGAGACGGTCGTCACTTTCGCGAATTCGCACGATGCTCCACGCGCCAGCGCGGGTACCCGACGAAAACAGCGGGAGGGCTCGCAATCCGCGTCCGAAATTCGCGCGGCGCCACAACGAGAGCGATTCGACACGCACGAATTCCACAGAGGGTTGGCAAACGACGTTGAAAATTCGCACGGCGCTACAACGAGAGCGATTCGACACGCCGATCCCCACACAGGGTTGGCAAACGACGGTGAAAATCTGCACAGCGCCACAACGACAGCGATTCGACACGCACGATCCCCGCAGAGGGTTCGCCGTTCAGCTTAAGAATTCGCACGGCGCCACAAGGAGAGCGATGCGACGTGCACGCAGCCCGCAGAGGGTGTGCTCCGACGATTTTCGCCAACCCTACCCCGACTTTAGAAATAAGAGAAAATAGAAGGGAGGCGTGGGGTATTGCGGCGTGTGCAAGGCGAGCGATGTCAGTGCTGTGGCGTGGTGTATTTGAGCGGTGAAGGTGCTGTGTAGACTGCAGCGTGGTGCGTGTGTGTGAGCGCTGTAAGTGCTGCGGTGTGTGCAAGGCTACAACTTTTTGACGAGGAACCCTTTGCAGCGCTTTCGGGGAATTACCATTTCATATGTCAGGGTCATCTTATATTTTTTAAAAAATATAGACATACTTTCTATGATAGTCTCAATCCCCAAGCGTGCCAAGCAGTTCATTTACTCTATCTATCCTATGAAGATCTTATGACGATGAGATATATTCATAATCGTTGCATCTATTGTCTGGGCATGATTTTGGACGCATAGCTTTCATGTCAGACGCAGTTATACTGCCCGCAAGCATTGCCATAAAGCCTCTGCCTGGGGCTTTTGCGATCGGGGCGTTTTGAACGACTTTTGGAAAGATATTCGCATTTTTTCACGTGGTTTGCGGATATTTCTCTAGGATATATGAGCTGGTGCTGTTCAGTTGTCCAACAAGATTTGTGCCACCGGACTGAGGCTTGTTGCTGGGAGCACTTGCACAAACAATACTGGAGCTCAAAGACTGATGTTTGGACGCTTAGGACTCTGGAATCCGGAGTTTAAGAGACCTACACCTCAAGCCCACTGACCCGCAAAAGCGAAAGCTTCAAATAGTAACAGCATTAACCGCCTTGAGCCCTCAACAGCATTGACCGCCTTGAGCCCTCTGCCACATCAACAAATCTAAGCACTTTTTTGGCAGCCTTAACTGTACCCACAGGGCAACAGGGGCAACAAGGCTTCATGCACTCCCCTTCAAGTTGTAATCTTCTAGGCATACATTGCACAGTGCTCCGCAGCACGACCAGTAGCCCTGTCCGTAGGGAGAGTGCAGTGCCATAATACCGGCATAACAGGGGACCAGCAATTGGGAACACCAAGAACTGACCAGGCGACAGTGGCTGAAGGCCGGCCACAGATGGCCTTTGGGGCAGACCTATGACCAACCTGGGCCACCCCACCAACGGCTGACAGATGGGGACGATTGACCCCCCTGGCAACAGCACCCTGCAGCCTAACTTGCCTCAGAGCGGCCAAGAAAGCCAGACCGAGGTGAAAAAACAAGAAATGCACTGGAGAATTCGAACGCGTGTCCTTTTGGACTGAATCAACATTCAAGAAATCTTCTCAAACCATCTCCGAGGGACCGCTGGCACGCCGTGCGAAACGGATGCTTGGCCAGAACCTTGGGAAGCAATAGACATGCGAAGGTGTTGATATCATATTCCTTTGTGCCCAAGGGGTAATATGGCCGCCAAGAAGTGGGTCAGCCCAAAAAGGGCCCTCATCTGACAACCCCTCATACAGTTGGAGTGCTTCAGCAATAATCAATGTATTTGACAGGAGAGTTCTGGCCATATGAAGTGAGTTGGTACTGCATTCGTACTAACATGCAGAACCCCAGGGCTGTTCGATTGGGCAAGGTACCTGGGAGATTTAGCAATGCTGGGGAAGGGTTGCTGTTCATGAAAACCCTGCATGACCTCGTACACCTAAGCCCTACAAATTATGGCATCGCCCACTTGGCGTCATGTAAGATTTTGTCCGTCAACTGTCAGGAGGATTGCGGAGTACTACGCACTATTGTAGGTTGCCAGCCCTCCCCCCCGGCAAGGGCCCTGCAACAGCCCCTAGGTCACATGGGCAGTCTAGTCATAAGGTCGAAGTCAACCTACTTGCATGCTCCCGGAATGCGAGCGTGGTAGTGGAGGTGATCGATTTGCAAGCAAATCACAAACTAACACTTGCAATGATTCTTGCAGATGCTACCAAAAAAACGAGAAAACACTGTGCGCATACCCAACACACAAGTTAGAAGCAGCGAGAGAGACAGAGAGAGAGAGTTGGGTCCCTGAGTCAAGCGCTTCTGCGCTCGATGGGTCTGATAGTAGAGCTTCTCCTGGCAAAGACGCCGCACGTGAGACATGGCTACAACGAGCCGAAGGAATGTAGCTCATGTCTAGACATGGCCAAGCACCAAGCCCAAACTTCATCTCTAATTGCCATTTGTGGCAAGAGTGTGAAGGAAACAAGGCGTCCTTATAGTTCTTGGGTTTAGGGCTGCCAAAGGGGATCCCTCTTGTCCACAGTGGACCTCGTCCCCTCACGAACGCGCATGTAACCCCTCAGTCGCCCAAGGTTTCCAACAACCTTCTTTTACGGGTCCCCCGCGAACCCGTGTGTAAAAGCAGTCAAGCAGAGGCATGAGCAGCCCAACTCGTGACAACAGCACCTACTCTCTACCCGGTACAGCGTCTTCCGCTTTTGATCTCTTGTCACATAAAGGCAGGGCTTGCGAATTTCTAGAAATAGCCAAACCACCACAACTCTGAAGCCTACATGGCGGAAATACGCAGAGGACGATGTTGACAATTTGACAAGCTCACATCTAGGGAGGTTGGCAGCCCGAACGCCAAACGCCCCAAAGACCTGCAACCGCCATTTCAGAGCCTGAGCCCAAGACCCTACAACCCATCAAGCCCACACTTCAGCCCAGCGCCTCCTGATCGAGATCCTCCCTCTTCCCTGGCTGGCTGGACTCGCTAGTCTCCAGCACGCGAAATCCATCAGGGAAATCTCGGTGAAGGCACCTTTGCCAGAGAACACAGTGTACTTCTCGTAGTATGTCCGATTAAAGAAATTCTCAGGATACCTATATACAGTCAATACAAATACAGAAGCTCTATACACAGGCTGTGCTCTGACACCTGTGATTTCTGGCTTCTTGGTCTGCTCCCTCGGACTCATCGAGCAGAAAGGTTTAACACTAGACTCGGAAATCGCATGTCTATGTCAAGAGGGTAGGGGCTCTACTTGCAAAATGCTTTTCAAGCCATTCTTGGAACCCATTCTGTTCAGGTGGGGGGTACTTCTCCCAGTAGGGGTCCCTATCATACCGCCAACAAAATATAGCTCTTGCCATTGGGACCACCAAAACTGCATGCTTCAAAATCGCCCATATCTGCAGCCATGCAACTCAATGCGCGAGATCGCCTCCTCGGACAGCCAAGACGTCACAGTTCCCCTCGCCGCCTATCAGCTTGACTTGCACAACCTCATCCTTGCCTGGCCTTTGGTTAAGGGATACAAAAAAACATGGAAACTACTATAGTGGGCTATACAGGGGCTACTATATGGACTCATTCCTTCATTCCTAGCTAACCAAAGGCCAGTTGAGGCCTAGCCCTTGTTGTGGTGGGGGTCAACTCTGACCTCCGCCTTGATCGGGCCCTCTCTGGGCACTGCTGACTAAACCCTTGCCCTCGCAGCCTTCACATGCCCCAATCTTCGAAATCTATCGGCTGCCACTTCAATCCGTTGGCCACAAGACCGCATTTGCATTGCACACCTTTTTGCCCCATTGTCATTGTTTATCTACTTCGCAAGAAGAGGGAGCAGAACACTTCATCATCGGATACTTAGAACACGAACTTGTGACTGCACAACTGAGACGAATGAACTATGCAAGCACGCCACAGAAATCCTTGCTGTACACTTGTTGCTACGATTGGCTTCGCTAAGACTCTTCCTGCTTCCAAGTATGGGGTCTTGCGTTTTAGGAGTTGAGGGAGCTGAGGCCCCTTGTTATACAGTGGATGAGGGAAGTCTTGCATCACTTAGGTTCCCTAATGTGCTATCATTCCCAGGGTATAGGGTGTATATGAAGCAACATTTCCTCCATCCACTAGTAATCGAAATTGCCGCGGTGACAGTATCAGAAATTGTCATGCTTCAAAATGTAGGACTGGGTATTCTGGTGACTGTTTATTCTTGTCCTGCCCCTATACTTCACAACTTACTGGCTGAGCGAAAGTAGGGGGCTTAGAATTATGTGTAGTGAAGTGGGTGTTGGAGTACCAGACTTGGTTGAAGCATACGCATATTGTGCATGTGCAACTTGTCCATATTTTGGACAGAACAGGATGACAGGATGGGAAATTGGCTAAAATGCTGGTACAACATTGACACCCGGCGCTCATAGTGTGTATGATGAATAGCCGCACCCAATGAGGGCGAGTGAACCAACACGCAAATCCAGCATGAGCCCTTGCTGCCTGTTTTCACCAATAGCAGGCAACACGAAACAGTTGTAGATCGGATTCATCCAAAGAAAGGAAATCAATTACAGTGGCTTCTCGAAACAGCTTTAGATACCCTGCAGGACCCGAGGGATGCGCAGAGCCTGCTGGAAGATTTTAATTTCCTTCGAATGAAAAACCCGCATGTACCAAATGGGAGCGAAGAAAACAGATCAAGCTCTTGACCACGGGATTATTCTAGGGTGACGGGCACAAACTGTAGTAGTAGCTTAAGCAGAGGTTCAATGCGCAGAAACCTGCATTAAGCCCTAAACCCCCTAGCAACCCGGAACAAAAAGCGTTACACTTTCCGAAGCTAACATGGACACCCAAACAGGACCCAGAAAGACTGCCTTGTAATAAACGGTGGTGTAGGTGGCGGTTTAGGGTTTAGGTTCTAGAGTTTTAGATTTAGGTTTAGATTTAGGGCTTAGGGTTTAGGATTTAGAGTTTAGGATTTAGGGTTTAGGATTTAGGGCTTAGGATCTAAGGTTTAGGTTTCCATACTAATGTGGGGGAGTGTGAGGGTAGACTCTTACGCAACCCCCCTCCAAAAGCGGAGCCTGACTAGCCACGAGTGCAGAGTGGACCTGACGACAAAGGTGCACATGTAGGGGGGGGGCGGGGGTTAGATATTTTGAACAGGGTTTGGGGATGATTGGAGTATACTATGCTATACTTGTATAAAAGGGTCAGGCTTGCACATTACTCTGAAAATCAAATGCCTCAATTTTTCGGCTTTAGGGTAGGCAATATGATCACCTTGGTCGCTCAAGGGTTCATAAGAACTGTCACAACGTTGCTCAGGATAGTGGCAGAGATGCTGAAGCTCCGTCCCTTGGAGCCGCTAAGTATCAACATGCCTTGCACAGGCATGCCACTGTTATTTTTGGGCCCCTTGCAAGAACCAAATTCATGTCACCCTAGGGGCCCTAATGCCATGTCCACCTTAATCCCTGGAATGGATTGGCATGCGTCTGGTGCCCGAAGACTTAATCACTTAGCACAACGGCCGCGTATAAACGCCGAGGAAGAGAAAATGTCGGACTTATCACTCTGTGAAGATTCCTCCCCCAATGCTAAGCTTAGCAACAACATGTTGTTGTATGAAGGGTTGGTTGCTGCAGAGCCAGATTGCAATCATACATGGGACCGGGACCCTTGTTGCGGAAGAATGTTGGTACGGTGACAGGATTCGGGGACTGCTATGGGTGGGGGCAATATCCAAGCTATAAGAGCTTCTTGACTCAGGGCTTTGAAGCCTCTAGCTTCAAGCCGGGAATTCTCAGTCTACGAAGAATCAGGCCATTCGGGCTTATAAGCCATTTGCCAAGTCTTTGTTTGCCAGCTCAAAGCACAACGGGAGCCGTCCGCTCGCGTCCTTCATTTCGTATCCATCCTGAACCCACTACATCTTTTAGCATCTGTCCCATGCCTAATTGAATTGACTGAATGCTTCTTCAAATGCTAGGCTGCTGAGATAATGTAATAACAAATCCGACTAAAGCCGTTGGCTGTGTTCTTCTATACTTACACAACGTATATCAGGGATGCTATGGGTAATTGCTCAAACACCATGTTCCATCTTCTTTTCCATTATGGTATCTTCACTTAATTTCCTATCCCCTGACTGTTAATGGGTGGAGGCAGGACCCAACCTATCCCCCAAGTGGCGAAGTATTCAAGCATTGAAGCTGCAGGCCAGAAATCCGATGGCTTCCAGCCGGAGTGGAGGCTGTTGGATCGAACAAGACTTGTTATGGTTATCTAAATAGGGCTTAGGCGTACGGTCGAGGGTTAATGAATCTAGTGGCGATGGACGAGTGGAGACCTTAATCTTCTCTAGATCTTTGAAACTCAAGGCCTCAAGCTAAGCTAATTCACCAAGTGTCTCAGTGCCGTTTTGGGCGATTGATGTTCAACGCAATGCCTCCCTGCTGACCGGCATGTGTTCTTGGGTCATTGAAATGCACCGCTGTGCGAAGATGCCGTGATGAAAAAACGCCTACACAAGACCCCTTTCTCCAGCAGAACAAGGACAGGTCATCTTATTTGCTACGGGAAGCCAAAGTTGGTTCTGCGCGTCTGCGAAACAAATGTATGAGCTGCGTGACTATGGCTTTTTTACCAACTCAAAAAACCATCGTGGCGCTTGCACGGAGCAAGCAAAATTTCAAAGTGATCAGTTAATTGAGAATGTCTGACGCGCTTTCTTGCAGCTCACTAAGCCCCAGCCCTGACAACCACAAAACGCAGAAGACAAAAACCTTTCCAGGAAGGCCTCGTACCAGCCATGATCACGCACTGCCCAAACAGGGTTCAGAGGAAAGCTGTACCTTCAAGCGTGATCCAAAACAGCCACTAGAGTGCTTACAGGGAAAGGACCCCTAATGTCTGCGTGCTCTTCAGCATGCATGGTTGAGGGTCGCATGATCACAGTGACTTCAGCTTCACTCCCTTATTAGTATCTCACAGGCTCCCCTTGTCTCCAGAAATGTGAGCAAGGGCACACACTCGTCTGATAGAAGGGCCCTCGGACGATAGTGTAGGATAGGGGGTGGCTGGACTCCATCATGGTTCAATCTCTTCGAAACGATTCCAAACCTGAAGCACTGCTTGGGAGACATTGGGCATGCACAAACAATTCTGCTATCGCCATCAACATGTCCAAACCAATCCGCCAACCTGATCAGATCCCAAACGAAACTCCCAACGCCTGCTGCAGGAAACAAAATCTTATATTAAAAAACTGATAAGGGACCTTGCCAAGGTCATGGCTCCAACAGACATTTCCCAGAATGGGGCTTTCCAGAAGCAAGGACACCCAATACAGAATGACCACCTTTCTTCTGAAAGTCCTCATGAGGTGAAGATTTCAACCTTTGGCCCTTGGCTCTTGTACAAGGTGCCCCTCAGCGATGCGTTGATGGAGGAAATTCAGAAGACCTGCCCGATCGTGGTATTCCTGGGCTGAAAATTGCAAAAGGGAAATCGTCTGCGCCTTCGCAACGGCAAGGGTCTGTGCTGAGTTCCCTCGTCAGATCAACTGCAACGCAGACTTGCTGTCAACTTTGGTGCATGTTGCTGGCTTTCTCTACAAGAGAGGCTATGTCAGAAACAGCTCCCTGACCCGAAGTAAGACTCTAGATTGCGTATCCCTGAAGGTTGCACATAATTACTGTCCGTCCAGCACCTAGCTCGCATCATTTAAAGCATAAAGAATCATAAAGAACTACGAACATCATGTTCAGGTCTATGCGAGGTACCCAGTATCAGAATTGTAGGAGCGATCTAAGTCCATAATATCGGCACGTTTAGGCTTTAGGCCCCTACATCGCCAGTCAACCTCCGGCAGCACCTGGCAAGGCTCCCAGGGCTTGCCACTGAAGCCATGCCAAACGATCAGATACTCAGTATCCAACTCCTTTGCGAGCTGGTGTGGTAGGCAGGGAGGAACATGTTGCCGTAAGTAGGTGCTGCCAACAATAGCAGTACTAGTGACTTCTAGTACTCGTTTAATAGAAGAAGCCGAGGAGCTAGTAGTAATACTATCGTACTATCGTACTGTACTGTTTTTCCTCCTCCTGCTGCTGCACCAGCAACAGCACCAGCACCGGCACCCGCACCAGTACCCTCACCAGCACCGTAGCCAGCAGCAGCACAAGCATGCTTCTACAAAACAATGTTTTCGAACACCATCCTTATCGCGCAGGGGCCTGCGGGAAGAAGAAGTTGAAGCATTCTGCGCCATGGCGGACTGCACCAGATACCTGGGTGGCTTTGATCACCTGCCAGGGAGAGAATTAAATTTTCGAGGTTCTCGAACTGCTTGGCACCCGCTGTGAGACACAGTTCTAAAGTGCTTCTACCGCAAAAGTGTACTGGGGTGAAGAAAAGGCCACCGCGCCGGCCCAGCTGATTCTCATGATGCGGTCGGCTAGGGGTCTTTCGGTGAGGCACGCTCCAGCTGATGGTCTCGATGTGGCTTGTTTGACGAAAGACCCCAAAGAATGCTTGCGGTGCCGACCTTCTTGGAGGCTTTATTACCAAAGGACGGCCTGGCTGATGCTTATGATGCTGGCCGGCTTGGGGCTCTTTGACAGGGATGCCCCAGCTGATGCTCGTGATCCAGGCTTCTGCAGGCAGGTGGGAGCGCATATGGCTTTACTCAGGGGTGGGGTGGGAACACATGTTTCGGATATATGATCTACATGGGGCACTCCTCCCTTGTACCTATAATTGTCCTGAACTTGATGCTATGTCCACAAGACTTGTCATTCGGCATCATGTGCTAGCGTCTACGACAGGGATGAAAAGGCAATCAACAATCACTGTGTCAGACATAGCGGAACTCCTTTCTTACAGATTATGGTCGCCCATGCCATTCCCCCATCCGAGCCACTGGAACATAAGTTTCTCCGTGGATAAATCACAAAACCTGAACATTGTGATTCAATTGATCATGGAACAGCAGCCACGACGAGAGCCGCAATATCTAAGATAGTCGTGGCAATGCTCAGATGATGCACTCCCAACCTGCTCGATCAGACCATACGACGTGGGGTCACCAAACCCATACCTGAGCAATTTGACAACGACTTGAGAGCAAAACAATGTAACTGGCAACTCGCTTCAAAACCTCCTCAAATGCCGTATAAGGAGTATATATACGGCATACATTAGAAGGACTGCCACCCAGTTATAGTGACTATAAGGGAAAGTAGCAACTATATCAGGGTCCTCTTTTCCGCCCATGATACCACTTCTACCGGGTCCAGGGAAACCCTAAAGCGTACCTGAAACCCCAACTACGCCTTATACCCCCTGAACGCTCCACACCAAAAAAATACTGGGGCTGAGAGGGAAGAAGGGAATATATCATATAGGGATTACATAGAGATCATACCCCATGATTCCATTATTCCCTACAAACCACCACAAAGAATACATGACCATGACGCACCACGCATGTGGAACACCCCGGGTCCAAAAACAGTTGCTTGCACTCGAATCACTTGCGACCTTTAAGTAGGATCCCTTCCCAAATGGGGGTTTACCAAGATTAGAGGGTACCTTTTTGGAGGTCCCTACGATAAGGATTGTAATATATATAGGGGTCTATATTGGGGTCCCCCTTATGGACACACAATGAATATCCCAAAGCCATAAACCGTAGACCCCCAAAGTATGAAAATCAATGGCCTTGATGGGTGCTGTTGCGGGTTCAGGGCTATTATCTTACATACTCCTGGGGGTTTAGGGCTATTATTCTACATACTTTTGGGGTATAGGGCTATCATTTTACATACTTTTGAGTGCTTAGGGCTATCATTTTACATGCTTTTGGGGGTTTAGGGCCATTATTTTACATACTTTTGGGGGGTTTAGGCTATAGACCCTAAATTCCGCGGACAAGGCTGCGGAGGGATGTGAAAGTGGCGGCCCTGCTTATCGGCCTCGCTCAGCACCTGGCATGAAGCTTCAGTAGGGCTTAGGGTGTAGGGGTTTAGGATTAGGGGGATTAGGGTTTAGGGGTTTAGGATTAGGGGGGATTAGGGTTTAGGGGCTTAGGATTAGGGGGGATTAGGGTTTAGGGTTTACGGAGGTATGGGGGGTTAACATCTGTACATGATCCCCTTGTAACTGCTAGCAGTAGCCCGAGCCTTCAAATTCCAACGTTGAAGGCCTGCCCGACACCCCTGCATGCCCCTACAAAGCCCTAAGCCCTCCTCCCTTATGGTCCCTTTTAAGTAGATAGGATATGGCTTTGGGTAGATTTTAATAACCCATATTCTATCTACTTAAAGGGGCCTATAATCCGAAAGCCCAAACCCAAATCTGACCGGACCTTGCGAGGCTTCATCCTGCTTTGATACTTGTTTTAGTTAGGATATGGAGAGATGCATCATTATCGTAGATCCTATAGTAGCCTGTTACTGCTTAAGTTAAGCCCCCCGTAAACATAGTAGCTGTGCTCTTTTTTTGTCAATTCCTTGACTCCCCACTAAGCACCCTAAACCCTCAACACCCAACCTTCTGGTAGCTTCCATGTCCCCATTCCTTATTCTCAAAACCCTAAACCCTATACCCAAAACCTCGTGGACAACCAGCAAGCCTTCAGCCAACGCGAAGTCCACGATTCGGAGCCAGGTTGGCTGAGGATTTCCCTGCCCGCGCGTACAACTTAC
Organism: Symbiodinium pilosum; assembly: GCA_905231905.1. Taxonomy (NCBI): domain Eukaryota; class Dinophyceae; order Suessiales; family Symbiodiniaceae; genus Symbiodinium; species Symbiodinium pilosum. The sequence continues at coordinate 143,228 of CAJNIZ010043638.1, read as the reverse complement.
TTACTGGTGCCCTGTAGGGAATGTGGGAATAGATTATGCGTGGAGTATACAGAGATTCTTCTCCCTTATTTCCTACTAACCCCAGTAAGCTTAGCTTTAGGTAAGCTTTGGACACTTTGAATCACTTTGATGTATACGTTTTGGCGTTGATGTGGTCTTGCAGGGTTCGGGAACCCTAAACCCCTTAGCCCTAAACCCTAGTCCGCCTAGGGAAATGTGCGCCTAGGGAAAGGCAGGGTTTGGGGTCCAAATTTACAGGGCTTATCAGGTTTAGGGTTTAGGGATATATAGGGTTTAGGAACACAGGGTTTGGGGCTGGGTTTAAGGATACAGGGTTTGCAAAAATTCTGGCCAGCAGAGGGAGCTGGCGAAAACCCTAAACCGACATCGGTTTCACCTGGACTGGATTCTCGCTTGGCCATGAGCGGCACAATAGTCTGTAAAACCTACAGTAACTTGCTGGGACGGAAGCAAATTCGACCCTAAATAGTAGTTTCCACTTCCTTTTCCATTCTCCTATACATTCTACCCCAACTATGTTGAGGATTCCGGAGACCGAAGCAGTTCAGGAAAGATATGGGGGGACTGCTAAAACACTGAGTCATCCTAAGTCGTACGTGGAGATCAGAATTGACAACGCTGATGGTAAACGGTTGTCGGAAACCAGGACAAACTTGATGCTCTTTCTAGCCAACCGGATCTAACCCTTTTTTCCAACAGGCTTCCTGAGTCCGCCAGGGAGAAGGGGCAGAACTCCAAGTAAACCCTAACCCCTAAGCCCCAAAAAGCCTTGTCTGGTCCAGGCTCCACAGCTCCAGCTCAATCTGCTCGGGCGGCAAAGGCTCATACCGCACTCCCCGACTGCCTCAGCAGCTCCACAAACCCTGCTGTGGAGGGCTTTAGGGTTTAGGGTTTAAAGCTTTAGGGTCTAGGGTTGAGTCAGCTTGGGAGCATTTGTTCAGATTTGGGGGCTTTATGATACTAGGGAGCATGCTGATGTCTAATATTTCGATGGTGTGCAACTGCGATTCTTGCTAGTTACTTTGACGTGTGGGATGGGCAGGGATGCCCAATAGGGAGTGTATAGGAAAGGCTCAACATCAAATCAATGTTACATTCCCCCTAGCGGAGCCGTGATTTCAGAGACATGCACGCCCCCTCCTCAGGTTTCCATGGTATTCAGAAACTTGGGCACAAGCCCCCCAACGTCCAACCTGCCATGAAAGGCAAATCTTGACGGAATGTTGCCGCTCGGAATACTGTAGCAACGGCCCGAGGCGCTGAACTACTGCAATTGGAGGAGTAAAGCCGAAGCATAGTCAAAGCCTGGAAGCCGGAGTTTTCACCTTCCCACAGGAGCGGGCCTGCATGTCAGGACTACAGTATGCTGAGACCATGCTTCGCGGGGCACACCCCGCAAAGTACTTCTTCGTACTAAAATACCATCTCCATGATCGTATAAGCCAGCTTCTCTCATCCTATGAACGCCTAACCCCAGGGCCAAAGATCCAAGCAGTAAAGCAGCCCGGGAGCCCACCGTGAAAGTGTCGAAATCGGAGACCACGGGCTTCACAGTTCGGACTACTTTGCTGCTGTTGGGCATCCTCCACTCCTGCCAGAACTCAAAGTCTGAATGCTATTGAGGCGATGTTGGTTTGAGGATGTTTCGGGTTCCGGGTGCCATGTCGCATGGCTTGGGACGCTAGGCTTGAGGTTTGGTCTTGTCGTTTGGGGATGAGGGCTTGATCATCGACATTTCGGATCTCTGCTTGCAGCTTAAACTAGTGTCTCGGAGCTTTACATGCGAATGACAGGGGCTAGACTGATGATAGCCCGGTCAGGTAGGTCCTGTTGCTGCGACGCAGCCTATTCGCTGCGAAGAAATGGTCCATCTAGACTTCAGTTGAAGGAAAAAACTTGGAAGGCATCATTCTGAGATTTCTGTTGCAATATTCGAGGCTTCAGGTCTGCGGCCGCTGAGCCCCTACTTACAAGACCTGCATATGGTTTGAAGAACGAAACCTTCGAGGGCCAATGGGGCTCAACTTCCAGACCTGCTAACTAATTTGCTGAAAGAGGGTCTAGGCGCAGACGAGGATGTGCGAGGCAACCACTAATTGACAATGTTGTGTTTAGCCAAGTTGTTGGCCGAAGGCAGTCCAAAGATGCCAACTGCTGAAGACCCCGCCTCGAGCCTCCCAACAAGTCCAGTCCTGTACGAGTCGAAGAGGAAACCCGACTACACATAGAACAACAAGGCATCTGTAGGCAAATTCGTATGATATGGTTTATGTTTATTGGCTCTACATTGCCACAGAAAACTGAGGCAAGAAAAAGGCCAGCTACTCATCCTCGCGATCGACCATTGTTCAGAGGGGTGACAATGATAAGGGTAACGGACATAGTACTCGTGGTATCCAGAACAAATATGGTCCTACTGCTACAATGTGATGTTTGTGGAACTTGTGGAGCCCACTCCTCAGCATACGCAATCAGGAGAGCATGAGGATTCATGGGGTTGGTAGCGTCATACTGGAAGAGCACTACCTCATCGGCACGACGAGCTTGGGACTGCGGGGTTGCAAAACACGCATCGGCACACCCAACCACTAACAGATTGTAGGGATACTCGGCGACCATGAAGGGTCGTGCCAGCCAGGGCGTGTTGAGGACTGTTGAGGCTTGCTGTGCCCCGTTGTGCTGGCCTTTCACACAGTACAGGGTGGTTTTCAATGGGGTGGACTCGTGTTGGCATAGTTGCAACTCCGGCTTTGGGCCTGTCAGTTAGGAAGGCTGGAAGCTTTCCAAAAAATAACAGATGGCATGGGGTTGGATGGTAGACTATCATAGTCAACATGCAAGTCTGCTGACAAAGCAGATGGGATGCCCTTGCCAATGCAGAGGCTTTCTGTGCGAACGCTTTGGTTTCTGGATTTCTTGCGCAGGCCAACCAATATGTTGCTTTTGACGATGAGGTGCAGGTCCTAGTGCCGCTCAGTACACAGCCTAGAATGTGGCAAGGCAAAGCCCGCCGGTAATGTTGACATGTCGACCAGAGCAAGGATCAACCAATGGCCAGCGTTGGTTATCGTTCACTCTTGCCAGCAATACATCCTGTAACAATACTTGTGATGGTGCTGACAGCAACCCTTGGAAAAGTGTGGCGAGAGGCTCGTGGATTGCTGCTCTCGTCTCTGACCGCATGCAGGTTCCTTTGGACAGCATGTCGGCTGCGTGAGGCTGAGCCCAGACCCCATGCTTGACTTTAAAGCGTTTTCCCCTGCACTCATACTGTGCGTGCATGAGTGCCTGGGCATGGCAATGCACCCAGAAACCCCTCTCTAAGCCAGACTTGTCGGGTCTAACGACACAAGGCCAAGCCCTGCTAAATGTTCAGGCGTCTGCTTCCGCCCTCCATCCATACAACGGGTACCAGTGTTCGGGACACCCCCCATATCTGCTACTCCACTAGAAGCACAATTTGCGGAAGGGATCCCTGTTTGGAGCCATTGTGTAATGCAGCCCCATGGGTGGTCGTCAAAATTATGGTCCCTCTTTGGATCCCTATTATAATACGGCACATAGTATTTAGGGTACCCAAAAACGGATCATGATTTTGCCAACCACCCCCATGTGTTTCGTGTAGCTTTGACAGTCCCAGCTTCTTCGGCAGCTTCCCTTCAACCGACTGAAGGGATTTGATTTTGATTCGAGTGGATGGCACTGAAAATTAATCTTTCCCAATGTCTCTGGATTAGGCCCCCCCTCATATGCTCCAACTGTACGGCTAGGCTTCTGAACCTATATAGGGACTCCCCAAAACAGGCCCTGTACCCTAAACCCTATACCCTTTTCTCTCTGCCAACTGTGGGACAGGTCTCAGATGCCAGCCCTCAAGACTGCCCAGTCTTTGGTTTACATATCTCTTGCACAAGTTTTACACGCGCTTCTACCATGTCTAGAGGCATCTGTATGTATGTGATAGACATCTTAACATCTACCATAACGGCACTAGTGGTGCTCCAGAGTGGAAGATGCCAAAGACCATCCCCCATGCGAGTAGTTCTTCTTCAAATGGACACCGCAATCCTAAACTTTATCCCTATATGCCCGTAGAATACCCAAACATCACCTAGCATCGCCGCCGTCGCCTGTACAACCCTGGACCCTAGACCCTATACAGCCCTTAAAACGATCCTTTTCAGGTAAGGTCATTTCCCACCTCCAGCTTCCTTGTACCTCTGCAATCTCATACAGCAACCCGAAAGACGTGCCGAAGCCAGTAGACCATTGCCACCGTAAACCGGAATCACTTGTACCCAAACCCAACAAGTATATAAACTAATAACCCTAAACCCATAATAGCAGCCACGAAGGCCATTGTTTTACATCCTTTTGGGGTCCAGATATACCCTACCCCTAAACCCTAAACCCCAGTCTAAGGCTCATGTCCATGAAGGCAGGCTCCGACTGGCGGCCTGTCTCCCAGCCCGCCTGGAACTGGATGTCCTGAGGTTAATTTAGCCCGGCCACCCACTGATGAATAGCAACACAGCCAAAATGAGCAAGCTGCTTCAAGGCCCCTGAATTTAATATTCAATATTAGGAGGGATCTATATAATATCAGGGGGAACGGATTGTGCTAACATGAGGAAGCTGTTTCAAGTTACAGTAGTCTGATTGCTGTTATTGCTGTTCTTGTTGCGTCATTGGCGTCATTTGCATTGCTGTTTGCTAAGATGCGTCCTGACGACTCTAACTCCTATCTGGGGGCATGGCGGGGCAAATTGGAGCTTTATCGCAACTATGGTCATGTGATCTTGGGAACAGGGCATATATTCTGCAGGCATGCTTGCTTTGACATAATTCGACTATCTAGAGTAAACGCCGACCAAAGCCTGAGCTATCTTGCATGCTCCGTCTGCTCTAGACCCTTGACTCTAGGCAGAGATAAAGAAAGCCTACCTCAGCAACAGGTGACGTTCCTGCTTGTCGATGTAGACCTCGCGCAGCAGAATCTCCGGCACGTGCGCGCCGTAAGCATCTTGGGGATGTCAAGGCGAGAGGGCTTTGAGGAGAAACTATTAGGTCTTAATGTCTTTGCATGAATTGGCGGTTTTTTGTGTCTTGTCGCTCCAGAAAAATTAGGCTTTACTTTACTGGTGGACTGACTTGTTCCGCGCCCCCGCCCCATGCTTCGCTCGAAGTCTCAAATGCCCTAAAATTTAACCTCAACCTCCCATGCAGGTCAAGACTGGGCCAACTGCCAGTAAGTGAAACGCGCACGCCAACGGCTGCCGAACTTGAGTACAGCTGGCCTAGCGTGCCTTGGACACATCCTGTTTGATGGTCCCCTTGGGACGATTCAATCGCTGGCTGCCCCTCAGCAGAACAGTACCCAAAACACAAGTGACTAATTATTGGGCTACCTGAACCTTCTGGGATTGCATTCGTTTAAGTCCTCCCTGGCCCAGCCTGGGTAGGTATCATCATTTGAAATCAAGCTCGCCAAGCCGTCTCCCCGACCTGAAACTCGCTTCCATGACCACGATGATTCAAAGCACTAGTAAGGATCATATGCAAGGAGTAGGCGGGCCGTCTAGGGGCCAGGGAACTAGCTGTTTGATTCCTCATCTTTGTCTGATAAACTCGTACCTAACGTTCCAAGGGCTGCCAAGAGCTGGGAGCTGCACACGATCCTTTCGTGGGACGCTCACAGGTTCATGGAGGCACTTATGCAGTTTTGCAGGCTCTTGTATAGGCTTTGATCACTTTCTTGGCTCTTTTCGTCTCTTAGGATCACCTGGCTGCAAGACTAGGACTCCGTAGTCTTAAAGCAGAACTTCGACGTTCTTGAACCAGACCGCAAGAATTGAGCAACTACTAGCGCCAGCTGTTCTTCTTGGCAACAGGATCTGACGGGCGCTGCAAGTGCTATAGTGAACGCCATGAAATTGCTACTAAAGCTCAGGGGCCATCACCAGTTTTAGTTCTGTTCGTTTCTACTCTCTGCATGGTTCCTGCTTTTGCGACTCACCTGATGAACACCTGTGGCTCCGCCCCAGCACTACTGGCTGACTTATTCTCCTCAGATCGGAGACCTCACTGCTTTCTCTGTGTCCAAAGTAAACAAATCTTTCGGCCTCTTTCTATCCGCAAACGTATTCAGCTGGTGGGATGAATCAGGTCCAAGTTTTCAGCCGCTCTGCTTTGGTTCTGCCCCTCCCGCACATACTGGCCTATTGTTGATGCTGGTGCAGATGACAAGTTGTCACACCAAAGAAATCTAAAGTGCAGGTGACGTAACATGAGCCTTCATCTGATCTCCTAGTATGCCCCTTTTTAACCCTTATAGCAGTCCCCTATCTAATCCCCTGTATAGCCCCCATTTAAGGATTTCAGACTATAGCTCACATGAACCATGCAAGCCTTGATTTGCTGAACTTTATTAATATACAAGTAGCAACCTGAACTGTGATATCAAATTGAGAATGACGAACGCAGTAGTGTTGAGCCTTGATCACTCCAGAACTCTATGTTGTCGACTCCTAGTTTACCCACCAACTTCTAACCTAGGCTGATAGATCAAATCGGACTGAAGCTTGGATTTGGGATTTGTCCATGGTGTTGTCCTAAGGCCTTTGGTCTTAATTTGGTGTGTGCTGGACCTTTCGTTGAAATCTTCCGTCTGGTATCTGGGTATCCCCAGCCGTTTTGTGTCCACCCCGCACCCAAGGCTCTCTTTGCCAAGACTCCAGCTGTCCCGACTTAGATGATGAGCAGTAACAGTAAGAGTAAGCCACACCATGACTACCCTTCACACATGAACGTGGTTGTCATCACCGTGGCTCCTTAGCCCAGAGTGCGGGAAGTCAAAGAATGTCGGAGGGTTGACTCTTGCATAGACACCTGTGTGCTTGCAGTCGGGTCACTCTTGGCAGCATCTCGCATCTCTTGCAGAGCAATCTCCCGACTCAGTTTCGAGTCGTAGTAGATCGCCGCCTGAGTAACACGAGAGTGCTTTGGGGTAGGGGAGGTGTAAGCAAAAGTCTCAGGTAAGCTAGGCTTAGTTCTATGCCTTTCGTACAAGCCTTGGAAAGGAGAACCCACGATCTTCGGCACCGTTCCCTGACGAGTAATTCCGGAAAATGCTCATGAATTGGATTTCCCGCCCAGCATTGTGTTACAGGACATACCGCGCTGTCTTGACACAGCAGGCCTTTTTTGGGCAAAAAAGAAAAGGTGCGGGATTGAAGACGTGGGGTGTGCGAAGGGGATCAGGATTGCAAAAGACATCACGAAATGTGTAAGTGTAGACAGACCACTGGAGAAAAGCCACAGTATGCCCGTAAGATCCACTGGCCATACATTGTGTATGTTTCTCGTGCCTACTTATATGATAGCAGGACGTGTTAAGTCATGGATGGCGACCATTAGATCTTGGTTCGGCATTGGTTCGAAGCCCCACTGTGCTTGCAACTCATGTAGTTGAGCGCGAGGAGCCTGCTGATTTATACCGACCCCATTTCAAGAAGCTCCACCAAGCCAAAAACTATATGCTCACACGCATTCCTGTGCAACGTGCTCTGCGCGCCACAAGCTATGGGCATCCCAAACATGCAAAGAAGCCGGACGGGTCGCATCACAAGCCTTAGAGAATGATCTTGCCTGAAGGGATTTTGTCGTACCGCTTGGAAGCTTGTAAACTGAATCCCAGAGACCCCGCAACCTTACCTGCAAAACGGAAACCTTGCGACGGGAGATGTCGCTTCAAACAGAGAACTCTCTATAGTCCCTTATAAAGGATCGCCCTCTCCTTTCCGGATGAATGGTCCTGAGATTTTGTCCCTGCCTTGGATGCTTTATTGGAGACCTCAGCAGTAGCCTGATGGGATGCATAGAGAGCCAAGTTCTGGCGCATATCCAGAAATGGTAATTTCCCCAAATAAGGGGACCCCAATGTAGACCCCCATTCTAGTATAATCCTTCTTGTTGGGACCCCCCGCAGGGTACTCTGCAAATTAAGGAAATCACATGTAGCCAGATCGTGGAAGCCCCAAGCCCTACTCAGGGACGGCATCCCAAATAGCTGCTTTTCCAGGCACAAATGCGTCAACAGGTGCTTCCTCGATCTTGGTTTTATCTGCATTGTCATGGATTTGAAGAAACCTCAGCTTGAAAGTTAGGGTTCGGGGCTTGCCTCGTTGACTCCTGATCCTGCCTCTCCAGTCCTGCCTGTTTCTTTCGCTGAGACACGAACAAGTTGCGGACGTCTTTAGATTCACGCTACGTTTCGGCGAGTCGAGCATTGTTTCATCAACATGCGCTGTCAAGTTGCTACTTAGCTGTACACTGAATATTTACTCGAAGTTGCACTCTCCCCTGCATGTCCAGTAACAGGAGCCCCCCACAAAAGCCATATCGCATTTGGAGACCCTCAACATTTCCCAAATTAAATCTCTTAAGCTCTCAAAGATCACAGCTTTAAAGCTTGCTTCTCGCATATTTTGACCTTTGCCTAAACAAGGGTTCAAACTCTATCCTGAACTCCGAACCGGTGTTGAGCACAATTGATGAAACACAGCACTCATGCGATTCTCGACGCAAAGCTGGTCTCACAACCTATGACATACCCTGAATAGTTTTAAAAAGTAGGGGTTCTTTTTCCTGGTCAGTCCGAATGATGATGATAATGATGATGATGATGATGACGATGCTGATGATGATTCTGCTCTTCGGCAGGGGGCAAGATACGGGGAACCCCGAATTTGGGCACTATTGTTCCAACTCGCTGTGCACTCTGACTTATGTAGGGGAAAAAGATTAGAATAGCATTTGGGGCTACGCACTACAAGGTAATGATACAAGGATTCTAAGTTCTAACGCTAGTTACAGGCATCTATGCATGTCAGGACCACCGGCAGATGAGGCAGGTCAGGTTTGGAGGGTATGGTCCAGCAGGTGCTGGACATAGCAATCCCTGCAATTCCCTCAGCAAGGACTGAGGACGAGCCCCCCCACATAGCCATGAAGTACTAGTAAACTTGGGAGGCAGGATGCTTGAGTGGATCCAAGAGTGGGGGCAGCGCAGTTAGTACTCCTCGAGCTATGACCCCAAAATAACCTCTCATATTATAGTAGCTTCTATTTTCTCATCCGTTATCCCTGTATAACCCCAAATATTAAACCCTAAGACAAAGCCCGAATTCTGAACAACGTAAATCTGAAACCAATACACCTGGATGCCCAGAGCCGGCCCCTGTGCCTAGTAGCAAATGGAATAAGCAAAACCAGGCAAGTCTTCCCGCCCGTATTCAAGGCCAAGAAGCCAAGTATCAAGTGGTAGTTTCCCAAAATAATTTGGACCCCAATATAGACCCTAACATACTATAGTCCTTATTATGGGGATCCCCAAAAAGGTACCCCTAGTTTTGGGAAACCCCCAAGTAGACATACAGGACATGTAGGGGACTTGGGGGGTGTTAAATTCAAGGGGTGCGCATACTGGGAATCCATGTCCCTCCTCTTGGGCAGAGCATAGGTGCCAGAAAGCTGAAGACTCAAACGCAGCGTGATTTGGAAGAGCCAGACATGAAGTTAAGGCACAACTCGTTTCGAAGATTTGAATTGAAGAACGCACCGAGATGGCTACCTTTTAAACCCAAAAGTTGGTTCTTTGCAGATCATGCTGGCCCGAGGCACGGCACAAAGCCAGACAAGCGGTTCCTCTTCGCGGACTTGCCCTTCCTGCTATCTATCACAAGAAAACAAATCATCAGCAAAGAGTCGAAACTGAACATGTTCTCCAGGTTCCTGCACAACACCCAAAACTGACTTGAAATGCTGGGATAGACCCTTCCGCCAAGAGATCGCTTTGAGACAGCCAAGGCTCACATTGAGCCCTTTGCCCACGGCGGTCTGATTCAGCATCTTTGCCAGAGCATCACCTTAAAAGACGCCAGCTTTATTTGATTGCGCAATTGAAAATGTATATAACCCCTATATATTCCTTTTATAATAATATAGTCGTCTCCATTCTCTTGTCCATTATCCCAATATGACCCCAATATTACCCCAATGCATTTCGGCACACCGGGCCAAGCAGAGCCAAAGGCTTCCAGAAAGCCCAAAGCCCGAAGCCTGACATGTAAGCATGTGAATCCTTCCCAAAATATTTGCTACCCCTAGATATTGGGTGCCGTAAAATCATATGTAACCAAAATTTTGAGAACAACCCATGTGGGAAACTTGACAGAAAGGCTGGAGTCAAAACCCACGTTCTGTTCTGCTTCCGCTCTTTTGGGCTTGTCCTAGCTTCTGAGGCTACCCAAAGGCTTGGCATCATCATGACCCCAGCTACAATCTAATTAAACTCCTTGAAGGGGGCTAATACAGGGATTATATAGGGCAACATTATAAGGGGGATTGGGGGGATGCCAGGAGTTTAGACTACAGCTTTTTATGGACTTCTCATAGTTAAGCTTGGTCTGATGAGTCCATGAAGCATCAGTAGCAACCGCGCAGCCTTGCGAATGAACCCCTAAGCCCGAATCGCTTGACCCACTTGCACGAACACCCAGCCCTACCAAACAGGAAGCATCCCTTCCCCTCCTGCCACTACCTGTTCCCTCGACCCTCCCCTACCCTCCACTTCGTCGCGCGACGGCTGGTAGGCCGATAGACAGCAAACCAATGTGTTTCCGCAGCTGACGATGGTGCCTGCCCACTAGATAACGGTGGAAAATAGCTGAGATTATACAAGTGGGACCTAAGGGTTTGGAACCTGTGGTTCAGGGTTTGAAGGCTCAGAATATGAGCATGGTTGCCGCTCGGCTACACAGAGTGCCGAGCTCCTCCATGCAAAGACGCCAGAAAACGATCCCCACCCTTCAATGTGCATGAACAACCTGGCGCCACACGCATAGACCTCAGACCTAACTCGAAACTCTAACATATCTGAAGCCTTCAAACCTTTGACCCTTGACCACTTTTCCAAGCAGTACCTTGTACTCCAGCTTTTAGTTCAGGAAGGTGCGACGGGGCACCTCAATGCCACCAGGTCCATGGAGGCCCCCAGGGCTGTAGAAATCAGCCAAGGCCTCGCGCGCCGATCCAACATGAACAAGAACAGAAGACACTCCTTCTGCTGCTTATGCCAAAAAGAAAAATGGAAGGCAATGGTCATGATGATGATGGTAACATACGGCCCAATCCAAAAACTGCGCATTATAAGACAACTTCTGGAGGAAGATTATGTACCAATTGAAAGGGCTGCATATTGCGATCGTCAGAGGTCTTTAAGAGGCTTTGCTGGGACAATTGTGGGGAAGTCGGGGTAGAGAAGGGTAACCAATGCCAAAATCACCTTCGTGATCACTGCCAGCTGAAGGGGTTTTGCCGTCTTTGGTCTGAAGAACCTTCCCAAGCTTTGAGTGTAAGGGTCGGAGTGTAGTTGGGAATTTGTGCGACCAAAAGGTCTCTGGCACTGACCAAAACTAGCAGATAACTCAGTTAGCTGTGTCTCCGTAGCTTTTCTGAAGCCGGGACCGTAAAGCACAGAAATGGCAAACGATAAACGGTCCGCCCTGTTGAACAACTCCTGGCCTAGCCAACGGCCAACGGCAAACAGTACAGGTCTCCCCTTTCTCCTGCAACTTAACATATCCCTGCACTCAACTTTTTGTCAAGAATACGCTGCGCCCAGAGCATCCGAATCCAAGATCTCGCATTGGAGTGACCTGCAACAAGGTTCGCAAGCTGCCTCACTCAACTGAAGTTGCCAGACTGGCTACATGCATCTTCCAGAGCACAAAACTCACAAATAATGCGATAGCGTTGTCGTAAGGGAGCTGCGAAGCGAGTAAGCATGGGTGAATCTTCCAGAAATCAGTGTTGAATGGAGTCCATTAATGTCCTGGCATCTTTGTACCCCAAAATTTGCGACTCATATCTCACACAAGCGGCCACAATATTGAAGTGTCTCCACGCTACTGGCAGGAATCCCAACTGTGCCAAACTTTGCGCGCGCATTCATTGCGCACCATGAGATGTGTCCCATGGAGGCTAATTACATTGGTTTATGACGGCCCCACAGGAAGACCTGCAGGTTTGAGAAGCTATACTATAATAATGTGGCACCCCTTTTAGTATAGGCCCCCCCCCCTCAACGACTGACGATTCTCTTTGACCGCGGCCGCCATCCCAAATTTGCTGCGCAATTAAAATCGATCAAACATGAATCTCGGTAGAGCCTTGAAGCTGGCATTCTGTTTCATATTAATGCTTTTATTCAAATTTAATCAAGACCTTAACACACCCATTGGAAACTTATTCAAAGCTGATAGAAATTCAATTTCGTGCCAATAAAATCTACTCAAGCCCATTGAAAACCAGATTTCGCGGCTTTCACGAATTCATGCCTTTGCTAGTATTTGGCCTGATAGCGGAAGGCTCTGGGCCTGTAACATTTGAGTAAATTTGATTGAAATCCCTCATTATTTCAGGCCTTGGGCTTTATACATTTACATGAACCGAATTAATATCATTTCTTCTTTCAGGCCTTAGGGCTGTTTAATTCAAATGAATTTAATGAACATTTCACGGAGTCATAGCTCTGCTAGTATCTGGCTTTCACGAACTCATAGCTTTGCTAATATCCGGCTTTATAGCTGAAAGCTCTGGGCCAGTTAAATCTATTGAAAATTTGCCGGAAATTCTGGGCGGCTCGCGGAGTGGATTATTATTCCGAACCCCCAAAACATTTTTGTTTTGAGGATCCAGGGCTCTGCTGGATTCCCCCCCCCCCACAGAAATTGATGGACCCTATGATTTCTAATAACACCGAAAAAGCGGTTTACATGGATCTGGTTTCTCTGAGTTCACGGATTTCCCGCGGGATTGACGGAATTCACGGATTCATAACTATGCTAGTAGCTGGCTTTCACGAACTCATAGCTTTGCTAATATCTGGCGTTCTATCTGAAAGAGCTTCTGGGCCTTTGAAATTTATACAAATCCTTTTAACATGTTCTGAAAATTCTGGGCGGCTGGCGGGGTAGATTCTTATTCCGAGCCCGCAAAACATTTCCTTATTGGGGATCCGGAGCTATGATGAACTATTCCCCACAGAAATTGACGTACCCCATGATGTCTAATAATCCCGAAGAAGTTGTTAACATGGATCTGGTTTCTCTGAGTTTACGGATTTTCCAATTTTCTCAGATCACGCTTGATAGGTAAAGGCTCTGGTGCTAGAGGTCTGGAATTACAACACCTTAAGGCCTCGAAGGCAAACCTGACTTAGGTAAGAATTGTTGACATTTTTCTATTTGGGCACCAGAAATTTGTATCATTCCGAGCCCCCAAACAAGGGCACATTCCAAATAATTTTCCTCGGAAACTTCTATTATTCAGGGCCCCTCTACAAAAAGGGGTGCGACATTAATATTACAAAATCTACTATCATATACTGTGATAGACGATAACATACTATCCTTGAAAAACATACCACAATATTCTGATGTCTCTCTATGCGTGATGTCTGCAAGCCATGCTATTCGGTTCTCCTACACAAGGCTGTGCACAAGTTTGTGCACAATTTAGTGTACGGTTTAGGGGTTTGGTTTAGGTTTCCAGTTTCTTTTCCATCATCCCTATGTAAGCCCGCAATTTACGCTATGTTCATGAATAGGAACTGATGATTTGCTCAAGGACTTTGACTCCTGCAGTTCTGTCATAGCTCTAGTACACTGAGCCTGGATTGGTGGCATAGAGAGCTGATCCAGCTACTATAGCCTAGAAGGGTTGTTTTCAGCGTTATATATAGGTTATATAGGAAAAATCGAAACTACTATAGCATAAAGTAGCAGGGTATTGGTTGGCTCTCAATTCGCACAATGAGACCTGACGAAGGCCTCAAACAAGTCCTTTGAGGTGCCTGTAACGAAAAATTGGACAAGCAGCTGACAAATCACTTCCCCCTTACAATGAACCCCCTCCTCCTAACAACACATCTTCCCAATAAACTATGACTGACATGCAACAATGCGAATACACGCGATTCGGTGATGTTTTTTGTATAGGGGGGGGAGGGTGCTTATTTTGGCAAAGTGAATGCAATGCAGATGCTGAAGCAGAATGCAGCCACATATAGCGCAAGGCAGAGCAAAGAAAAAATCAGCATCAACTCTTGTATGATAAAACAGCCCACCTCTTAATGAGCCGTGGTACACAAAGCCAACGTAATTGCAGATCTTTACAATCCGCATACATGCAGCTTCGGGAGCCCAACAGCTTAAACGAATGCAAAAGTCGTAAAATATTTTAACCTGACCGCCTTCAAATACCGCAAACCGATATCCCCTTGAGCCCCATGTTAAAAGTCTTGTTTGCCATGCAGGTGCTCGGACAAGGGATTTGATGAGAGCATCGAGATTCAACGCCGCTGCTGTTGTAGATCCTTGTCTGGAGAAACCCATGGATTCGATGAAAACACGTCAATAATTCCAGCACTGCTTGAGGCACTGGACCCCGCGCCTTCCACGTCAGATTCGCCTCACGGCTTTAATTCCCATTTCTCCTCAAGCTGAGCAGCACTAATGGCAACAGCTACTGCAGGTGACCCGAGGGAGGAGTAGTCATAACTTTGCAGAATCCGCTGCCGTGCAGGTTACTGGCTACAGCACCTTACGCAATCAAGGCTATGGCTGTGACTGGCTGTGGTCTAGGTAACCATCTTGAAGCTATTCATGGCCTGGAACATGGCTGCAGGCAAGAACGGCAACAGTATTATAGTGCAATTTGACTGCACCACAGAGCAACCCTCAGCAACGGCACGAAACAACAGCAGCAGCAGCAGCAGCAGCAGGAGCAACTGCTGCTGCACCGCAGCCGCAGCCGCAGCTGCAGCAGCAGCCGCGGCCGGGACAAATAACCACAGTAGCCATGATAACCCCCAACACAACCATACCCAGAGTGTTCAAGCACCAAATGTGGCTACCAGACTTTCACAACTGCACTGTCGATGTAGCGCCGGTATGAAGGCTCAGAACAGCAGACCCCCACACGCAATTCCCAAACCCTCCGTCCTTCTTACGCAACTTGTGCTCTGGGCGCCTTGTATAACACCGCATGGTCGCTCTCCTTCTTTACGTTCTGAATGATCTTGGGCACATCATTGAATTTGTAACATTTTCCTTGGAAATAAACCCAGGACCACTCCTCGTCTTCGTCATCACTGACGCTGGTGTCCCAACATTCGTCAACCTTCATTGCTTTTTCCCAGAGCTTGTTGGTCCTCGATTCCGACTTGAGATCACT